>OMLB01063628.1:0-15609 GCA_900302555.1 Myripristis jacobus | reverse complement strand
GCAAGATTAAAAAAAAAAAAAAAAAAAAAAGCTTTAATATATCATTGAGGCATTCCCTATTCAATCTGCCGAAAAATGCTTTTGCGTCGTAATTTACGTGATGCATCTGCTGCGACACTATTTACTTGGCAGAAGCCTTTTTTGAAGACACAGAACAGTTGTTTTGTCTAGACGCTTTGCCCTCTGCGTGACACCGACATTCAAATCAGACACCGTCTCCCTGATTCGCCGAAATGGCTGTTAGCGGTGTCAGCCGTGAAATAAAGTTGCGAACCGGGAGACGGGCCTTTCTCGAGGGTTCACACGTAGGCCAAGAGTATGTCTTCTTTTAAAGACAGATTTATTGCACTTCTGCTTTGTTAGATAGCGTACAGTGGGAAGAGACAGGAAAGGAGGGAGGGAGCGGGGATGACATGCAGCCAAGGTCATAACGGGGGCTCAAATCACAGATTTTTACAAGCGTCTTAGCCTGTTGAGTCACTCCGACGCTTTGGGGCACAAGCATGTGCAGCCGATGAGGTGATTAGTACCGAAGATTGTTTGTCCCCTCTTCTCGTGCCTTTCGGGACACCAAATATAGCTGCTCTCGGTGACCCACTTCATACTAAATCAAAATCAAACTGTTGTTGCTGGAATCACGCTGGAGCATAATCTAATCTCTATCCCTGGTGTGCAGTAAAAATTGAAAACAACCGGGGGTCGGCCTGCCTCATTCCATTCCTAACTGCAAGGCGATGATGTCTCAACTACTGGCTTGCTTTTTTGTTTTTTCCTTGCTTGTAATGAGGCAAATCGCTGCCATCCTCCCTCTCGGGGACACAGCAGGACTGCCCCAATACGCCGGCAATAACACCGACTGTGGTATTTAAACAGCCACGACATGAGGAGTCTCTGCACTGGGAGTTCATTAACCACAAAGAATGGTGTGGCTGAATAATGAACCCGGCCCTTTTTAGCATAGACCAGGCAGGGGCTGTATTGATGTTCCTCAATGATTAACACTCCCAACTCGCCAGCCAGGGGTTCTCAATCTGCCCCGATTTCCATGGTAATCTGAGTCGGCCCTTCCCCTGTAGGAGCCTGTGGCGTTCAGGCCCAGCCTCTCCGCCTGGTTACGCAGATCGTTGAGATTTTGAGAGGCGGTGAATGCTGACCATCCGCCCCGCAGCCACATCGAAGTTGGAGATAAGAGAGAATTGATTGGGTTTTAAGGGAGTCTGGGTTTCACGGTTGTCTGCAAGCAGGCATGCTCCTTATCTGTCTCGCCGTCTCTCTCTCCCTCTCTCTCTCTCTCTCTCTCTTTTATGGCCAGGGATGCCTGGGGAAACCCGTCTCGCTCTGAGCTCATCTCTGAAAGGTGGAGGCACTCATGCTGGTTGCAGGGTGTCAGAACCTGTGAGCTAGATTTGACCATTATCTTTTAAAAAAACAACAACCTAAAAACCAACATTTGTCTCCGTCAGAAATCTTATCAAGTGTCTCCCCTGCTGCTCTGTCAGAGTCTGGGAGTGCAGTGGAACAATCAGAGCCGGTTTCCTACGAGAAGCAGACTCCCCACTCCTACACTGTGTGAAACTTTGGTGGGGGCTGGGCAACGTCCCCCCTGGCCCCCAGAGCCATAAATCAAAATAAATTAAAGTCAGGCTCCCCCAGCCCATATGGTGCCCTCAGAAACTGTGCTAGGGCCCGATTTATAAAAGTTTCTTCTACACAAATTTTGTGCCAAACCCAGTCCAAAGATGATATTTAGCAAAAGGCTTTTCTCTTGTTATCCAAATCGGTATGCACACTGCATTAAATCTCAAGTCAGCTAGTCTCATGTTGAGTCTTAAGTGACAAAATCTGTCAGTGGCATGAGGTAATCCCACTGGTTTCCAATGCAGTTTCACTTGTTTGGGATTTTCCTGGGAACAAGTAGGCAGAATAAGACAGATTAGCCTGTGAACATCAAGAAAATGAGTTTTGAATTCAAGAAAACTCTAGACACAAATTGAATAGCATTAGAAACAAATGGGATTATCTTATCTCACAGGCACCACTGACTATGAATGAATGTAAACAGTAAATAGAAAACTTAATTACATCTTTCCATAAACCCTATATAAGTACACATACATGCATAAAAGTATTTATACAATCATTTTCAATTTTTTCCTCATCATATTCTTTGAAATGATCAAACAATGCGTGCTCTTGTTCATCGCCGCCTCTCTCTGGAGTGCATAATTATCTGGTGCAGCTATCTGGAAAACTTGTGTCTGTGGAGACGCAGCAGGGATCCAGGCAGGGAAACACAGCTCTCTGTAGAGCTCCTGTAGGTAATATCAGACATTTTTCACTGCTGGTTCACCAGTTCTGAAACGGTGCTTAACACTGGCTCTAAAAAGAGGCATTAAGCCGCAAATACTTTTTTAAAATTCAATTAAAGCCACATGCTACTGCATTATGGAGTCGGATTTTTATGATTCCTATATAGTGTTTGCTTTTCTGAATAGAGTCAAAACCCACTCCCTGATTTCCTCAATAAAAATATCCCTTCCCTAGAAAAAGGTGAAGAATGTTTTAATGCCAGAAATTGGTGTGGGATCTTTACGTGGCATTTTGTTCTGGGTAAAAGAGGGTAAAGTAAGAACTCCCCCCAGCGCCTCCCCTCTCTCCCCTTTCTGTCATGTCTCATATGGCAGCAATTCACTGTACATAGCGTGCACCGCCACTGAGCCAACGTTAAGCCTCTTATCACTTTCTCTCCCACAGTGCTCTTTTGTTGCTGCTCCTCTCGCTCCCGACTCTCCCTTTGCACGTCTGATTTCTCGAATCGCTCCCTCGCCCGAACACAAGTCAGCTTTAGCCTGTGATGTCCTTGAAGACCGAGTTACATCAACATGTGGGAATGAAACAAAAGCACAGTGCATATTGTCAGTAGGATGTCTCCGCGTCACTTCATTTTTCTCCCAGACAATTCGACGCTGCAGTTTGACTACAATGCAGTAATTTCAGTTGTCAGATTGTGCTTTCAAACTACTCCTACTCCATGAAACTGGGGCCACTGAATATGTGGATTAGCTGTCTGGGTCTTTAGTTTAAATTTGTCTGATCCTCCTCAGAGAAGACTGACGGACAAGTTAAATCAGTGTAATCTGCTATCATTGACATGTAATTAGTTGCACGCACATGCATCTGTCACTGCCTCCATTTATTAATCCATTAATTAATCCACCTCCATTGATTTAAACTTAAAAGCCACAATCTGTGTTTGCAGGACAGCACCCTCTGTTGAAATTGTTGCCCCACCGTTTGGGGCTGTGCCAAAGTCCATCGTCTAAACGGACAAATGTCCATTCCTGCTACTGTCTTTGTCAAATAATGTTGTAATGTGATACTTAATTGATCTCCATAAAGCAAAATTCATGTTATGCCAGCCCTCCATGACTGACTACCTGTTCGGATAGAGCATGCCAGCTGGCAGGGGTTCAGTGGGTCGTATTAAACACATGAGTTTTCCCTTTTTTCATGTAATTTAAAGGCGTAAAATTGTTCACATTTGTAATCTTTTTAAAGACTAGTAAAAATTAACCTGCGTATTTTTGGAGTTCAGATGGATTAAGACATTTTCAAAGCACTTATTCTTAGTCTGTACTCCCTGCACATTTTAGACAAGCCATGTTCCCAGCTGAGGCAGTCCGGTACAGAGCTGGGTGTATCTTTATTTTTGGCCATCCAGCAGTGAGATTTGTTCATAATGTTTGTTTAGTCAGTCTTTTGTCCAGGAAAGCCTGAGTCAAGGGACATTATGTAACTGTGCAAACCTGTTTTATGGCCTTGTGTACATTAGCCGACATATTTCCCTTTAGAATCAAATCATTCGGCTTTACTTCTGTGGGAACCACGATTTCATTCTCCTTTGGTGGATGAACAGGTTTTGGAGTATTTTGTGTTCCCCCATTTAATCTGTTACACAATTCCATCACACACCTCTATCTTTTCAAAGAGTTAATCTTGTTTCAGATGAACCGTATAACATATTTAATACCTTCATGTCATTGTAAGACCTATATTTTTTCAGAAGAAAGTTGCCAAGCACTATAAAATTGATGCAGCAAATATCCACAGTCAGCTATATAAAAGAAAGGCTAACACCATAACTAATTAAAGCAAACTCATCAATATTCAGAAACCAAATTTGACTCCCAACAAAGAAAATTAACATTTATGCTCCAGCATGACTGCAGAGATTAATTAGCCGTTAAATGCAAGTTTGGAAAACTGGGTTTTCAGTCATTTCTTAAAAGATAACACGTATCTCTGTGTGAGACATCATAGGAATAAAACAGTTATTTTTGGAATCAGAAGAGGAAGTTAAGAAAGGCAACTGAATAACAGGAAGATCAAATTTGACAAACCCTGATGCAGCCTATCTCTTTAAATGGGATAGGGTTATCTATGATCCATGAGAAACCTTACACCACCCAAAAAGAGATTTAAAAATCTCTTTGAGCTCTACTTTGTGGCAGAAATGAGAGCAGACTGATAAAGATTTTTTTTTTTTTTTTTTTTTGCAATGTTAGCTGAAACCTTAAACCAGAGTCCCAAAGCCAGATCTGAGCTCAGAGACTGGAGCCTCATTAGCAATCTATCTTTGTGGCCATGAGAAAAACACAAAGTGGCTTTGTCTTTGGGCAGCGTTTGATATGCTGCAGCGGGGCCCCTGAGCCCGGAGACGCAGGACTGACTGGAAACACAGACTTCAAAAGTAACCCGTCTCCACCCTCACCTGCCTCTGAAACCGTAGAGGACATGGATGATGCCCTCGTCCATCACCCCTTCCCATCAGGCGCAGTCGGGACATCTCGGCGACGGCCCCAAAATCACCTCGATGATCACCGCTAACTTCCGAATGCGCAATTATTATTTTTGAGCATGAACCAGAAATGCACAGATTGGCCTGAATCCAGATCCCCGGGAACTTGTTTGTGCTCGAACGCGCTCAAGGCACTTCGGTCGGGGGAATTCAGGGGAAGTTCTGCTTTCTTCCAGCTGTGGTTTTCTGTGTCTGTCATGCTTGTTGACAGCGCAGCGCTGAGCGTGGCCTCCTGCTCTTGGCAGCACAATGGCCTGGCAAGCGGGTGGAAAGGCTTGAATGAAAGGAAAAGTTGTACAGCACAGATACAGGATGGTGATTAACCAGGAACAGGAGGAAATACTACTGCAAAAAAGATGTCTGTTGCAGTCATAACTTAGTGTGCAGATAAACAGAGCTATACTAATGAGCCAGAATTACTGTAGTTATGGCTGATTGATGTGAAAACGATACACGTTGTACAGCAAAACAGAGGTGTTGATGAACGGATTTCTTGCCAGATGAGGAGTGTTGTTTGAGTTCAGCAGGTTTTGGGACAATAGGCCCCTCCGCCGGGACAGGCTGTGACGTGTTTGGTGCACTGATTTGTGCTGAGGACCTGTTCGACCAGAACAGGTGCATCCTCGTCCTGCAGGAACTCTCTGCTGCAGGCCCCGCACACTCTCCGAACGACAAACACGTGGGCAGGAGGAATTCTGGGAAGGAAAAACTAATAGCGCACAATCCCTCATCAGCTATTGTCAGCGTCTGCATTTCGGCGTACACCCCCCTCGCCCCTCGCCCCTTCCCTCCTCGACTCTAACCCCGTGATCCTGCCTGCTGAATTTCACGCAGTGCGTTCTGGCATGACACAGAAGTTGACATTTTGAGGACTTCCTGTATGTTCCAAGTCTGCTCCAATGCCATAAACCCCTATCTGGGAATGCTGACAAAACGTCTACTCATTTTTGATTCCCTTTGTCACGTCGCATGTTGGCGTTTTCTGCGACTGCCGGGGCTGATAATGCTATTTTAAGTTCCAAGTAAAGCTCCTTCTGTCATCTGCATTCGTAAGATGACACATATTTTGCCAAAATGCCCTGAACGCAGTCTGAGCGCTGGCATGATAACGCGAGATAAGATAAGGTGAACTTTATGGATCCCTGGGGGGGATATTGGGTCATTACCAAGAGCACAGAACAGAACAGAGGAATAGGGTGGAAAACAAAAATAAAAACCTAACAAAGTTGTTAAATGAAGACCGAATGAACAAAATCAAAGGCAGGATTCTGAGTGATGCTAACAGTGCAGAGCTTATTCATCTTAACAGGTCCTTTAGACTCATTTTCATTGACAATTCTTGTTTTTTTTTCTTGAAACAAGAGGAAAAAATCTGCCAGTTGCATGAGACAATCCCGCTCTGAATCCAGCATTTTCTTCAGTCAAGTGTCATTTTCCTTATCATCGAGGGCTGATATGCCTTATTCTGCCGTGTTTAAACAAATTTATACTTCTACCCCCACCCCCCCAAAAAATCCTGGAACATGTGAAACTGCTTGTAAACAAGTGAGATTATTTCATCACACTAGCTTAGGAGTTGCTGTAAGTTTTATTTTTATCACTTTGACAGAGCTAGGCTAATGACTCCCATAGACTTCAAGCTTTTATGCTAAGCTAACACCAAATCCTACCCATAAAAACCGAACCACCGGCGCACAGAGATGGAAATGATATCGAACAGTTAGCCTCAGTCTGGGTAAATCGTACATAATGATAATAATTCAGAGTGGAAATATAAATAACTGACTTTTGACATGTGAACAGATGATGGTAAGGTCATTTTTTTGACTCGATGGCCTCTTGCATGACGACCTAAAAATTTCCCATTGCCCGTCATGTGAGCAGAATTGCAGCAGCAGCACTTCTTTTAGCTTCACTCGCTGCACATTCTTCATGGCGTTGGTGCTATTTCTGCACCGCCGCTGATGGAGAACGGCAGTGAGAATATGTGGGCTGGTTCTGCCGCCACGCATTTGCCCTCAGCTGTCCCATCACTCAGCGGGGGTCGCATACCCCGGTTCCTCCCCTTTCTCTCTCTCCCTCTCTTGCTTTTCTTTTTCAATCTCGGCCGCTCACAGGCAGAGACAAGCGGGCCGAGGCGAGGCAAGTAGGTCAACCTCCAGCCATTACGCTCCTGTGTCCGTGTTGCGACAGCAGGACAAATGGGTCCTACTTAAACTCAGACACAAACAAAGGCATTCTCATCCATTGGGGACCTGAGCCCCACTTGCATCCTAATGAGGTACGAGTGGAGGGAAGCGGACACTCTCTTAGTTTGCACGCTCCCTCACCAGAATACACAATGGGTTACACAATAATATCATGTGATCTCGCTTGTGATATGAATAGGAAGATGTTTTCTTTTTTTTTTTTTATCAAGGCAATTCATTCTTTATGGGTTTCTGCCCTCAGTTAACCTCCTTTTAGTGCACATATCCTACCTGTTCATTACACACACAGCAGTAAAATCAATTGAAGGTTCCAGGAATGTCCCCTCCCCTTGTTACTGATTGATTGCAAGAGGTCTTCCCAAATGAAAACTTGAATTATTCAAGCGCAACGTGCGAAGTCAGAGTGTGTTCATTTCCTGTTCAATCCGATCGTTTGATGGGTGTTTGGGAGCAGCTGAATGTGAAGATTAATGCGGAGCTGTCCTGCTAAAAATGAGACTAGAGTCACCCCGAGGGCTAAATTCAACGACTATTCTAACGTTTGGAGATTTTTTTTTTTTCATGATCCAGCTTGTGAAGAGAGAGCAAGGCTGAGAGTTTCCCAGAGCCAAACCCTTTTTTTTTTTATTACTGACCTGCCTGGAACACCTTGACGGCAAACAAACCTCCATTAGTCACTCGATAACCTGCCATGATGTCAGCGAGCAAACACAGCAACAAAGACGGCGGGCTAATAATAAAGCACTTCCTGCACGGCGGTTTGTTGATGCTGTCCCCTCGCAGGTGCCGTGAGCTCACTCTGCAGGGACAAAGTGTAACTCAAAACCCAACATTACGTGCCGCGCGGTCGAGCAACAACAGGCATTAGCGCTCTGTTTGTCTGCCGGCCTGCCGCAGGTCGGCTGCACGCTCGGCGCCGCTGGCTCGGTCAAAAGAGGAAAAATGAATTATGCATCCTCAGCTTGTGACATCAGTTTCTCCCCCGCACGCCAAGTAAAGAGTAAATTTGCGGTTCGTGACCTGCCATGATGTTTTAGGACAGGGAAATCTGTGTGTGTGTGTGTGTGTGTGTGTATAAACATACACACAAACACACTCACAGATATAAAATGCTTTTCTGAGTCCACAAATTCACCTCTTGTAAATGCTGTGAAAGGATCAGCAATGTTAAGACCGAAAAAATAACATTAATATATATATGAACTTGTATTTATCATCTCAAGAATGTTTTTTTTTTATAATTCACACTCACATGAGATGATGTTTCAGATTGTTTTGCATTTAAAATAAAACAAGTCCGAACAAAGCTTTAACACTGTTGAAATAAATTGCATGGGTGTATATATATATATAATTATTGTTAATTATGAGAGCATAATAAGCGTCATGACTTATATAAGCAACTGCCTTGTCTTGGTTATATAAGTTCATCAGAGTTAAAGCTTCATTTTGCAGTTTGTGTTGCACCCAGGCCACCACAACTGTAATGGTTTCCTATAGACTCAGTGTAGTTGAGTCTGCATGGTCCACATGAGCCAGTGTGGACAGCCTCAGCCATTTTATGCTCAGCTGGCCGACGTGTCGCCCAGCTGATCGGAGCCTGAATTCAACCCTTTTAGATCAGAACCAGGGCAGCTCCTCAAATCAACTCTCACACTCAAATAATTATCACTGGAAAGTCAGCGAATGATGACGTAAAATATGCTGCGTTGTTATGATGATGTCAGTATGTTTTGGCTCTCAATTACTGTTTTCCAGCCTAAGCTATCCTCTCCCTCCCATCAGCAGCTGCTGTTTGATGGACGGTGTGTTGGAGCCAGATTTGTTGCGTCTGAATCCGGTTTTGAAACTGTTTTCTGACTTCTTGGATTTGGTTTTCTGCTTAACTTGTCTTGGCTTCGGCCGTACTGGATGTGCGCTTGACTTTTTCCTGCCTATCGAAACGCTACAACCAGCTGCACTGAAGATTTAAAATCCTGTGCATGAACTAGGAGGCTACACTACAGAGCTCCTGCATTCGGAAAGACACATACTCTTTTTTTCTTGTTTGTTTGTTTGGTCTTGATTTCTGCTCAGTGCGCTCTGGTCTCGATCTTGACTCAACCTCAACTGGCTTGACTTGGACTCAATTAAGGTGGTGTGGCTACAAACCTGCTTTGAGCAAGGCACTTGCCTCTGAACTCTTCCTTTGACCAAGAAAAAGTGCTGTGGATGCACTGGCCTGCTCCCAGGTGTGCATGTGTGTAAAGTGCCTTTGTGGTGCGCGGCCCTGCTGAACAACAGCATTGCGTGCTCAGCAAACCTGCCCTGAATAAATAGAAGTTAACAAAGAAATACACCCTAATCTAACTTTCTATTAAAAACACACCTGCTCATTGCTTCAAAAAAAAAAAAAAAAGTGGAAAAGTGAGTTCATGCAAGAAGTTCCGCTATGACTTTCCAACGGGATCAGCATTTACTGGAAAAGTTAAACTCGTTAAATGTACTATGTCGCTTCAGCGGTGAAAAAAATACTTTAGAGTTTATCAACAGTGAGAAAATCAGCATCACTTCTAAATCTCCTAAATATACTCTGTTGTCTCACTTGCCAGAGCAGTAATTGTGCGTCATTACACATGACCGTGCAGCATCATAATAACAGCAATTTCAGTCGTGCTACAAACGGCGGGGCTGCTGGGTCACTCTGAAAAACAGCACCACTGCCGCTTTCTCCACCCAGCTGGGTTTTTCGACCTGACCTGACAAGTTTATCTGCAGATTCAGTCGAAAGATAAAAAAAGAAGCAAATAAATCCTAGATGTGACAGTAAGACAGAGGCACGACATCAGACCAACTATATGGATTAAAACTTCAAAATAACAGCGCATAGAAGTTACACTAATAAGGACGATGGATACACATTTGAATTAAAAACACAACCTGAAGGCAGTCTTTCTCTCTAAATCTTGTAAAGCCTTATTTAATTACTTGTGTATGACGTTGGTGTCGTGTGAAAGATCTCCAAATTTGACACACATCAGGCCGCGGAGCCATATTTGATTAATCTGAGGGATCCCCATCTGATGAGATTTAGTTAGTCCACAACTGTCTGCACTGTAGATTGGCAGATTAACAGTGAAGAGTGAAACCAGTGAATAGTATAGTCATTCTTTGGTCAATGAAATGATAGTGAAGGTCAAATATTCCCCATTTTTCTGGGGAACATCCTCAAGGACCCCTAGAGGTCCTAGGACCCCAGGTTGAGAACCGCTGATGTAGGTTATAAAACAAATAAAAAGGTGCACCTAAACACAAATCTCTCTTAAGGGCCTTCAGGGATATATGATTAATCTTTCTCTTTTTCATTTCAAGCCTTCAAACAAAGACCCCTCTGAAGTATGATAAAATATTGTCGATGTCATATATATAGTCAATCCAGATGATGTGAGTACAAATCCTTAATCCCAATCTACACCAGTGCTAGAGAAAGTACCCAGATCTCAGAAAGTAGCAACACCACAAGATAAATATACTCCAAGTCCTGAATTCAACTTTTTACTTGAGTCAAAACAGTAAAATGTACCTATAACAACTGAAAACAGTCATAGTGAGGTTTGGATCCTTTCAGATGTTTTAACGCACTCCATACTGACCAGTTTAAACTCCATACTGACCAGTTTAAACTCTAATTATGCAGCATTTATTCGCTCATATTGTATGATTTTCATGTAAAAGCTGAATCTTTAAATGCAATATGGAAACTTACATTTTAATGACCACACTAAACTGGGCCTCCAAGTCAACAAAACTTTTTTTTTTGCAATAAATCCTTTCTTTGCAGACTTGAAAGAGTTGAATGAGAAACAGCCCAGGTGTTGGACTTTGTTTTGGAATGAAAACATACATGCAGGTGATGACATGGCATTTTACTTGTCATTCACACTGATTTCCTCCTTCCTCATTGTGTTTGGTTTAATGTTTCCAGGTAAGATGTGTTCATAAGTTCCTCGTATTTTATTTTCACCTGCACATTTTCCCTCTTCTGTTTCCTTGTCTCATATCATCATCCCTTTGCTTCTATATTTTATCATAATGCAGTTAGTCTGAACTAGACTAAACACGAGTTTTTGAGGTGAATCAACACATTTTTTTAATCAGTGAGGCCCCCGGCTTGTATGAAGCAAACTTCCCGTTGTTTCCCTGTGACTCAGAGGATTACTTGGCCTGAGAGGAGTCTTTGAACCAGGCCGACCTGCGAGTGAGCTGGATTCATCACTGACCAGTCACACGTGAGCGCTTCCCGTGACCTCATGAGTAACTGGTTTGACTGTAAAAGCGAATCAGCAGCAGCCGGCTCATCTTTAACGACATTCTCCACATTCACTGAGAGACGCAGAGAGCCGGGGGAGTGCGGATGGTAACACACTGTGGCCGGCACAGCATCGCTCTTTGAAGCTGAAGAGGAGACTGATGGGATACATAGCTTTCTGTTGTTTCATTATAAAGTTAGCTCAGTATAAAGGAGCCACAGCCACACTGCAAAAACATCTCCATCTCCATCTTCTCCATCTCATTGTAATGATGTATTTTTCTTTTCTTAAAACATTAAAAAAGCAGAAAAAAAGTATATTTATGTTGAAATAAGTGGTGTTGTCTCATCCCACTGACTGATTTTCTCACTGAATATGAGACTAAATGACTTGTTAAGATGGAGATCTTTGCATTTAATTGTTGAACACACGTCTTTGCTCTAACAGAGACAAACAGAGGCGGGAGGCGCGAACTCAGAGGCAGGGGGAGAGGAAAGTTAATAAATCTAAAACTATTATTTTCCTGGTTTTCATGAAATCTGTTGTCGGTGGCAAATTGGTGCCTCTGTGCACGAAAACATGTTTCAGTTCTTAAAAAAAAAAAAAATCCACATGGTGTGTTCATTTAAAACAGCACATAGCCACAGGGTTTTGTGAAATTAATCCCTCTGCTAATCAGAATCAAATTTGCAGCAGGTATAAAAAAAATTGTAATGCAGAGTATTTTGTCATGTCACATTTCCTCTGGCATGATTCAGGAATGTGAGGCAAGTGAAAACATTATTGTTACACAGGTACAACCACCTTCAAACAGGGAAATGCCAGTAAAATATGAAAAAAAGTGAGTGATTTTTTTCCAAAGTTATATGATCAGTTCTATCCATATCATAGGAAGGACAGCAGGAGATTGAACGCAGCAGAAAGCATTTACAAGCCTTACAATATTTGTCTTATGGTCTGATGTTTTTTTAGGGTCAGTGCAGCTGAAAACAAGCTGCTTTGGATGGGACACGTCCTGACATTTTAAAAATGATGTTATACAAGTATAATTCAGCTTAAAGTGTCTGTTTAAGTGCGCTCATTTCATCATATAGGACAATTTCTCCAAGAAATGCTTGGATTTGGACGTTAAAGCAGCCCTGTGACTGGGGCAGGAAACAAGTTCTTATTCCATCTGCCACAGAAACTCATTGAGTCCAAAATTCGCTTTCACCATTTTGCCAGCCAAATATAATTTTTTTTTTTTTTTTTTACAATTGAATAGGACCTCCAAATGATTGTTGGTTTCCTGCCAGTGAGGCTGGTAAAGTACAAAAACTTGTCACGGCCAATATTTAACAGCCTTTGGCTGGTGGTACTTTCCCCGCCCCGCCTGTGGCAGTAAAGCTATATTTGAAACGTATGTGCATGTGTGTGTGTGTGTGTGTTTCTGTGTGCATGTTTGTGTGTGTAAGGCTTGGTCTCAAATCTTGAATGTAATTAAAAGTCCTTTCATGGTTTTAACTGTGTGGCTCTGCTTATGCTGTGTGTTTCTTTGTGATTTGTGTGTATAGCTGTTGTTTTTGACTGGATGCAAGACAGTTTTAACATCTAAGTCGGTCTAAAACCCTTGTTTTCATCTTAACTAATACAAATTAAATGCTGCAAGGCAGGATTAGCATCTGAAACAAAATTATTTTACTTACAAAGTGAAGAAAATGACAGAAATTTCAACCGGTCACATGTGCATTGTCATTTTGACACCTGATCCAGTGACTCGAGTAAATAATGACACACAGGATAAGAGAGAAAACTGTCACATTTTCTATTTTTCATCTAATGATCATCAGGATATGGACACGTGTCTCTGGTGCAAAATATCAGAGGAAACCCCATATAATTTTATTGAGCACATTTTCCCCAAACATAGACCAGTCCTCACAAGACTTAAAGGATATTATTTTCTCCCAATTCCCCACTGAATGCGTCACAAACCCTTGCTTGTTGCAGTTTCCATATCAGCGGGGGCCAAAAAACCCCAACCATTATGTGTATGCATAATTTATCACTGCGTAAAGGCCCCAATTATAATGTGTGCATATTTCACCAGACTGGGGCTGCAGGACTAACATTAAACTCTGGTTTTTCACCAAAAGGCTACAAATGCAGGCCTTTGATATGAATGCACTGGGGAATCAGAGATGGCAAAGTCAACAGAGCCACAGTGTGTAGGAATTTATAATCCGCCAATTACAAGCCATGCATACATTCCCTCTCGCTGGTTGTTTATACATGAGTGTCTGGAGGGAATTCTCATAATGTGAGAAATCGGAACGCCAGCTAAGAGAGCCGGCTAATGTGTGTGTTTGTGAGAGAGTTAAGCGAGAGTGGAGTTGCTCAGCCCTCTGATCCGCGGGGGGCTAACAGCATCGAGCGCTGGGGAAATGTTGATAGTCGAGAAATTTGTTTTGGTGAGTACCAGAGCTCCCTCCTACGCTCCCTCCGCACCGAGTCTCACCGCTCTTCTCCTCCAAACACTGCACGGTGACGGGGTAGCTGGCTAATTTGTGCTCTTTATGTAGATTTAGCCTTGTGGGGCTGTGTGTTAAGTGCAGGAGCCGGTGGGGATTACACATCGAACAAATCCCTCTTCGCCCTCTGCAGCGTTAGGTTTGGGTGCTTCGTCCGGAATAAGGATGATTACATTCAGGGTGATAAAGAGCTAGAAAGTGTCAACAAGTGAGAACACTGCAAAATCCCAGTTTGGCCCATTTACTTGTATTTTACATGGCCACAAACTATTTTGCAAATCATGCAGGGGCTTAAAAGATTTCATAACTTATAATTAAAACCCCCTTGATTTTCAAATCTGAATTTTTTAAAGATGAAACCCCCACCTTTAATGCTCTGCTTCTGCAGGCAAAGTCAAAGTCATCACCATTTGTAAACCACAACTGAGAATTTACTGTGTTAAGCAAACATTTCCCTGGGACTATTTTCCCTGGCGGATGGACCGTTCAACTCTGCACCAATTCACACAACACAACAGTGCTGCAGCTTTTAGGAAAACTAACGTGGGGGACTTTATTAAGGAGATGAGATACTAGTGAGGAGAAAGTTTGAAGTCTCTCCAAGTTCATTTTCATGTCGTAATGGAACGAAATGAAGCAAACGGCTGGATAAAAGAGACGAAAAATGATGTTGCAGTCCTAAAATACGACCGTTTGCTTCAGGAAAAGATTAGCAGAGACTTGGACTTTAAACATTGAATAGATATTTGATTAAACATGCAAAATCATTGGTTTGGTCCTTTAACAAGTCATCTAGTCTCATATTCAGTGTTAAAACCTTGTGCTTAGTAAAACAAGTGAAAAAATCTGCCAGTAGGATGAGATAATCCCATGTGTTTCCAGTGCCAATCAACTTGTTTCCAAACTATTTATCTAAATCAAATGCCATTTTCTTGATCCTGGTGGGCTGATCTGCCTCATTCTGCCTGGTTTCAACATAGTTTATACTCGTTCACATGAAAAAAAAAATCCTGAAACAAGTGAAACTGCATTTGAAACAAGTGGGATCATCTCATCCTGATGGCCAGTCTTTTCACTTGTTGGAGGAACAGCCTGAGGCCTTGCATTGCAGCCTCCGCCACCAGTGTGTGAACCTCTGTGTGTGTGTGTGTGTGTGTGTGTGTGAATGGATGAATGTGACATAGGTAGTAAGGCACTTTAAAAAGTCAAGAGGCTAAAAGTGTTCTACAGATGCAAATGTATTTACCATCCAGCTGTAGTAGTAGGAACAGTTTTATTTGTAGTAGCAGCAGCAGTAGTAGTTATAGGATTGCAGTAACAGCAGTAACAGTACAGTGACATAGTAACCTAACAGAAGTACCAGTAGTGGTGGTGGTTTAAGTAGTAGTAGCAGCAGTCTTTGTAGTAGTAGTAGTAGTAGTATCAGTAGTAATAACAGTAGTTGTAGCTGTGAAGTGAAGAAAAACTCTGTAAAATGTGGGTCATAACGTGTTCAAGTGATGAATCTGCTGTGGTTGGACAACAAACCCTGAACTGAAGCTTGCACATAACATCAGACTTCATATTGTTCTGCCATTGTCTGTGTTTTTGGGCAGCACAGTGACAGTAACAGTGTCAGTCTGTCTGACCTGCTGTTATTTGCTGCCCTCTGGTGTACAAGCGATTTACTTTTTTTTTTTTTTTTTTTTATCGTCAGGCTTATCTTTATTACACAAACACCTACTGGTACATGTGCACACAGT
>OMLB01063627.1:0-13434 GCA_900302555.1 Myripristis jacobus | reverse complement strand
AGTGTGTAGCTCAGCTCAGCAAACTGTGTTATTGGAGCAAGAGCAAGAGTGATAGACTGATGTGTCAAGGGTGTTGGAAGTCAAGGGGTTTTCAGAAGGAATGTGCGTATGTATCTGTGTGTGTGTGTGTGTGTGTATGTGTGAGAGAAAGAGAGAGAATCTGTATCTGAGTGTATGTGTGCACCTGTTTGTGTACATATGTGCATGTGTGTTTTGATGTATCGCAGAGGTCATTAAGCTATATTGCTGTGAAATCATTCTAACTCGGTTATGCACACACACACACACACACACACACACACACAGGAAGGTGGATGCATTGGATGCACTCTAGAAACAATTTTGTTCATGTTTCCTTTTCTTGTGTTTAGAGCTTTTGGTCATATCCGTCTTCAGCTAATCTTGTATACCGCTGAGCCTATCAGCCGAATATTTCTTGTGCACATTTATGACTGTATGATCAAGGATCTATCTCGGTTGCAGTTATTAAAAACCTTTTAAAAGCTGTAGTATACCACAACTGAGTTCTAACCCAGCTGGCTTCAGTCCAAGTAAGGGAGATATGTAGGCAGTGCCTCTGTGTTTTCCCTTCTCCCAGTAGACAGAGAAGAGAGTTTAGGAATTGGCTTTTGGAATTGTTCCTGTCCAGATCTGCACGCCAAAGTCAGATTGCATGCCTGGCGGAGATCTGCACTCCACTGAGTGCACTCTTCTAGTTATTTTCAATGTTTTCGATGAATAGAAAGAAAAAGAAGAAAGACAAAGAAAGTTGCCTCTGGAGTGCATCCACCTTCCTGCATGCTTGGATCAATTGGAGCTGCACCCACTTGGCTTCTCCCTCTGGATCCCCTGTGGATTTTACATTTCACATATTCCAGCATGTCTGACCTTGAGTGTGTTAATCAATCAATGTTCGGTCATCAATGTTTTATGTCGCTGATTCTTAAATTTTGTTTGCTTTCTGTGCTGTGTGCATATGTGTGTATATACATTTGTATGTCTGTATGAGTATTAGACTGCATGTGAGTGTGTGTATCTGTTGGTAAGTGTACCAGATTATGGCTTTACCAATGGCAGCAAATGCTCTGTTCTCAGTGAGATTAATGGCTGATGGAGTATTGACTGTTGCTCTGTCTGTTCCCTTAAAGCAAAATTTAATTTGGTCGAGTGTTGGGTGGTTGTATAGTTACCTGGGCGTGTTACGAGTCCACATGGTGGGGAAATGTCATTATCTGCTCTGTGCCCCCCTGAGTTGCTAATGCAGCAACACTGCATTTCTGTTTCTCCATTTACTTACATAGCAAAACAGCTCCCAAAATAACACTTTCAGCACATAAATGAACATGAACAAGGCCGATTATGCCAATATCAAAAATAATTCTCAGGCCCCTTTTTTGAGGAAATTAAACTGCTCTTTTTTGCTATTTTCCTATTTGAATTGGAAAGTAGATCCAGCAGGAGATTTCTGCACAGTAACCTTACGCTAAAAAGAAACAGCCCGATAATGCTTCTGCAAATAATTGTAATTACCTTGAAGGCAACTAATGGATTTTTTTTTTTTTTTAAATATTGGCTATGGCTATGCGCTAAAAGAGTAGTCTTTTCCTACACAGTTATCCTCATACTATAAAATTTGACTCTGTGTCTTTTGATTGATGTGCCTAATTATGAACATAAAGTGATTGGGCAGATGGGCAGGTTTACAGGAAAGGATATTTGTGCACATTCTCATTCTTATAAGCACTTATAAGTAATTATGGCATGTAACTCAGTGAGCTCTCACTAATGCAGAATTTCAGTGTAAAGAACAATGTGTTATGCCCACTGGACCCTGCGATCCAATCATAGTGGTGGCTTGACATCTCTCTCACACACACACACACACACACACACAGTCTCTTAATAGTACATGATTGCATCCTGGAAGTAGACAAGTCGATAGCGTGCCTGTCAGTAAGATGGATGTCGGGTTGAGGCAGTTCATTTTAATGAAAGCAGTGTGTCTGAATGTATGTTTGCCTTTGTGTTGGTCTATTTGTCTGTCTGTTATTCGAGGGTGCAGACACATTTCTGGGCCTGTCATACGTCACGCCGTTGTCCTCAGAGTGTGTGATGGAAACCAGAAGTGGCGTGTCTCGTCGCGGGTCTTTCTCTTTCTGTGTGTTTTTTGTTTGTGTGTGTCGGCGTTTGTTTATGTGTGTCGAGAGCCGTAAATGCACCAGGGACAGAGATGAATGTTTGGGGAGTTGACAGATGATTATTGAGCTTCTCCTTCACAGGTGCACAGCCTAAGGCAACCCAGACATGGTCATCAACAGAAATCCATATCTCCCACTGTGTGCTCGGTTTGTTATGGTATAGGTGTTTATTTGTTTGGCGTGCGTTTCCAAACACCGGCCATGTTCCCAAAGAAAGACACCACTGGCGGAATGCTGATTTTTAACCGAGATGTTCAAATATGAAGATGGACGTACAGGAACTACCACCCTGATAATTATGCACAGACATGTGACATATATGCTATTTTCAGCTGTCAATTTGGTGTACGAAATATTAGCCTTTGTTTTACTTTTGATTGGTTTGAGCCAACATATGGGCTCATATCAGTCACCTATAGATTTACATTTACTTTTATTGATACCCCCCCAAATAGGAAATTCAATATGACACAGCAACAGTCGCAGTATGTTAACATCAAAGTCAAAAATACAATAAAAACGCAGGCATATCAGTCCGTCAATCCATCAGTCTATTGATCTATCAGTATTGGTTGTCGTACGGTATTTACAGTACCCTTGTGTAATGGCACTTATGTTTTATTGAATTATAGGATTTTTTCAGGATTTTTTCCCCTTATTATTAATAAAGAGGCTGAGAAAAAAAATGAACAATGGTAGAAAATACATACTCCCTGCTAATATTAGCTCATGAGGAAAAATTGAGGTCAGCACGAAAGCATAAGCAGAAAAAGTTTCTTTGCCAAAATAAAGCATTAAAGAATTTACTGAGTCATTAAAAGAAAGATAAAAATTTATCATGCATTTGGTGTTGATATTTAGTTTTGCTTACACTGTACACCGGCTATAAGAAGCACCAAACTGGTGAACCGTTTGAAATGTACGCTCAGACAGAGATAGATTGGCCGCACCATAAAGGCTGCATTATACTGAAGTGTCACTATAGCTTTGCTGTAGTTGGGAAAAAATATTTATAGTTCTGCCTCGGGGGTCTGTGCATAGACCACTGAAACACTCGACAGAAAGATTTTTATTAATTCTGCGCTGATGAAGCACAGATAAAAACAGAGGGATATTTTTCACCATGAATGCAGTGACATCTTCCAGGCTGTGTAGTTTTTGGGGTGAGATGGTATACAAATGAACATCAGAATATATTTGCCGACCTCTCCGTGTCGTCTTTATTATTAGTGGAAGTCAGCTGCAAAACACAGAAGTTGTCTTGCATTGCCCCATACACAGTTACATTTATGGAGAGGTGCATGTTAGCTATGGCAAATATTGTAGCTATACGGAGGCATTTTGATCCAGAAGTATAAATTGCTCCTAAAGGGATAGTTCAACCATTTTGAAACATTTGATACTGTTTCACTATCAAATGTTCTAGCTGTTATGTAGGTCAGTAGTGGTGCTATCCTCCTCTCATTGTTGCTGAGTGCTGGATACTGGCTGGATGCTCCAAATGTTAACCGTTAGTCTGCTTCCATTAAGGTGGACTTCCCCCCGGCTAACTTTCTTAAAAATAACCGCCTTAATTCACTCAAGGAAGGTGAACTACCCCAAAATGGGTGAACTATCCCTTTAACTATACCTGTTTTTCTATTTTCTTCCCCCCTGTCTCCTTCTCTTTCTATGCGCTCACCCCCACAGGCTGATAAAAAGTTTGGTCTGACTCAGAGTCACTCCAACATGAATCAAGTTGACCCAAGTGTATCATTCTCTGTGGCGGTCTCTGCTCACAGCATCAGTCCCCAATTAACTGCTTTATCCCATGCTGAGAGTGAAAGGCCCATATTGTGAATGATTGAACATACAGTGGCTGTTGGAAAAACTCCTGCGTTCCTTTGCCAGTTATTGAGCTCAGCAGAATCTTTTTTTTTCTGTCTTTCCTCCTTGTCCTTGACGCTTCTTTTATGTTTCCATGGGTCAGATTTAGAGTCTCGTCTCTCTACGCCGGTTTTGTCCCACAAGGTTTCTCTCTGTCCAGCCGCACATAAACACATTCGCTTTTGAAAGGAGAGACTTCAAATATTCTGTACATGACAGTATGTTTGGAATAAGTGAAACATCATTTAGGTGGTGTGCCTCTCTCATGCATGTACACACACACACTCACGCAGGTGCACGACATGTGTGCGTGTTCACAGGCCTATACACAGCATGATTGGATTTTGCGAGTATATTCTGGTGTGAGGGAAACATTTTTCCCTTGAGGGAAATCACACTTGTGTGGTCAGTTGAGTGTACACACACACAGAAACGTCCTCGCCCTTTATTAAATCTCTGCTTTCTGGCTGGAAGGCCGCCTTGGAGATGTGTCAATTGGATTTTATGTGTTTGCACTCATCACTTTGCTGGGAATAGGGACTTTAGTAGATATACGCTCCCTTCTTTCATGAAACCACTTGCACTCTCACACACATACACACACACACACACACCTGCGGCATGCAGCGCACACGCCCACACATTCACACAACTGAAAAGAGCAAGGTGTCCTGATGCTAATTAGCAGCGGTAAATACCATAAAAGGTCAGTTTGGATGTGAAAATCCTTCACTTCCTATAGAAAGATTTTCAGTGATAGTTTTTCTCACCCATTAAGAGCCTAATGTAGAGGAACAGCATGCCGTGACCCATGTGTTTTCTATGGGCTGAATTTTATTTGATGGATATGTCAGTGTTTTCTCCCAGGACAGTGCACACACAGACAAACTTCGAACCAGCTTGCAGAGTAAAGTAGTTTTAAGCATTTCTAACATTGTTTTCCTTTTTTGTGTTCTTGGAATAACTGATACAGGCTCCACGGGTTGAATTTTCGTGAACGCACTCACATTCAAATCCTCACTGTAGTATTTAAACACTGAAGATTCAATCTTGTACTTCTGCTTAAGACCACACTCCCCTGGAAGTCGACGCTGTGAGAGTGAAAGTGAGAGTGTGTGCAGGAGATAAATGAGTAAAGAACATGCTAATAACACCTTTTCAATTATTCATCGTTTCCCTCCCTCTCTCCTCGTCTTCTCTCAGATGTTTGTTAAAGCTGCAAACATGTTCATTAAAGCCTTTGTACCTTTCTCTTTTCCTTTCTCTGTCCCTCGGTGTGGGCTTTGAAACATTAAATTTGGATTTTAACATCTTACTTTGTGTGCGAGTCTGTGTGTGTGTGTGTGTGAGTGTGGTTCAGTGACACCACAGTGAGTGTCTGTGCTCTACTTTGCTTTGTGTTAAGAGTGGCTCTAACTTAATTATTGTCATTGATTGCAGCAAGGAAAATTGTTATCGGGATTGCCTCTCCTTCACGACAGGGTTTACTGATAATTGCATCACACTGCAAGATCACAGATATAAACTGCGTAAGGGTCCACAAGGCGCAGCCATTACAGCGAGTGGCCTGGTCCTCTTCATGCCAGGCTGAAGGTATTGTTTGTTAGGATTGTCCCGTCTCACCAGTATGTGTAATGAACATGAGCTTCAGATGCAAGCGCGAGTGCCTCAGGCATTAAGCTGGAGCCTCAGTAAACTTCACAAGTTGTTAAGCCGAGTATTGATTTTCTCTGATCGTTAGGGGGCCAGTCGGTTTCGTGTTCAGTCTGTCACCCGTGGAAAATGTTTGCCGCGAACTTTATAGTAAATCATTGACAATAAAGTTTCAGATCTGTGCAAATGCTGTGTCACTGGATAGTGGCAGAAAGGATATTGACAAAGTTTTCAGCCATAATGACATAGTCTGGTGCTTCCATTTACAGAAATGATGATGCCCAGTTAATGAGTCTTTACAAAGACAACAGGTAATTACATCATCTCGCATGGCGAACTGCCCAAGATACAACTGACTGCCAAAGCGAGCAGTGCCTGAGCAAAGTGTTTTTAAATAGGATTTTAGGAAAAAGCAGAACAGCTTCAGTGTCTTTTGATAGAAACAGTATAGATTGCATAAATTGCTTGAGTGAATGACATGCTTTGGACTTTGCTTTGAGGGATGAACTACTGTTACTCCATGATTCCAGGAGTTGGTGTGTTTGTAGTTTGTAGAAGAAGACAAATCTCTTTTTTTCAAGATTAGCCATAAGTGCTGTCATTCCCCATTATTGAACTGTAATGGAGTAGAATTTTTCACATTCTTGCCAACTCGACTCTCATCAAGCCCAAGACCCCCACTTAAAGTGATTTTGTCATTAGAAGACATGAACAGATATTTTGGTTTGAGGGAATTATGAAATTGTCTAGCAGTCATACTTTATCATTCATACTTATTTTTGTGTCATAGTGATGTCTAGTGAATTAACCCTTTGAAACCTGAGCAAATTCATGCGATTTCCTTCAAAAAATGGGAATGCAAGATATGTGCACACTGGCGCCTGGCTGTGCTGTAAAGCGTGAAATATGTCGAGCCAGATTGCGATGCTCTTGTCTTCATTTTTCTGGTTAATTTGGAGAAGACAGTTCCTCAGACATCACAAAGATTTCCCATGACTCCTCTGATAGCCAAACAATCAATAGCAATAAGCTGAAGATTAATCAGCAACAGAGCAGGCAGGATCCCAATTACTAAGGCAAGAGAGTGAGCACGGTGACTTCAACCCATTTCTCTCTCTCTCTCTCTCTGTCTAATCAGGGAATTGAAGAGAAGAGAAGAATGTTTAGTTAGTGTGTTCAGGAGAGCACTACACACGTGTGTGTGTGTGTGTTCATGGACCGATGCCCAAGCACGTATGCATGTGTGAAGCCAGCAGTATGAACATAGTACTTATGCTGCAATGCTCATTATGATTTGCACGGTATTATGCCTGAAGAGGCCCAGTAATTGGGGGGAAGAGTGGTGCTAGGAATCATTAGTTGGCTGAAGGTATAAAAGTGTCTTCTATGCTAGCTGAAGCAGAGTAATGCAGATAGGAGCAGGACCATGCTGCAGAGGAAGTCTTGGAGAGAGTGAATGATGGGAGAAGGTGAGACTATCGCAGCGGGGTTGAACACGCGGCTGCAGCTCACATTCATCAGAAACCGAATGTGAAAGATTACTCCACTAGTCTCCGGTATATGTGAGTGGGAGTTTGTGTTTATGTGTGTTACATGTTTGTGTGTGTATGTTGGTCTTGACATGGCCCTGGACATTAACCGGTATATGATCATGTTTATCTGCAGGCTGCCTCCAGTGCTCTCAGCAGTCTGGGCCACGTGTACACGGCTATAGGCGACTATCCAAACGCCCTCGCCAGCCATAAGCAGTGTGTGCTGCTGGCGCGACAAACCCAGTGTCAGCTGTCAGAGGCTCGCCAGCTGGGCAACATGGGTGCTGTGTACACCGCGCTGGGAGACTTCAGCAATGCCGTCCAGTGCCATGAACAACATTTGGATATAGCAAAGGTATAGTCCTACAGCGTACATGAGGAAAGTCCTGTCCATGATCCATAATGTTGCTGCTGCTTGAAAACCCCCAAAGTAAAACAGCCCTGGGACCTGGGCCACGAAGTTACTTTAAAGGTATATGCCAAAATTTTGGGCCAAATTGCCTTTTTCGTACTTACCCAGACTGAGATAACATGTTCAATACCCTTTTCACCTCTGTTCACCCAGAGGTTTGGTTCATATGGGTAGCATTTCATGTTTGCATCAAGACTTGAAGTCTATGGGAGTCATTAGCCTAGCTCCGTCAAAGTAAAAAAATCAACCTTATAGAAACTCTGAAGCTGGCGTATTTACACAGTGTATTATGTGTATTTGAAATACACGTCTTGGAATTAAAAAAAAAAAAAAAGAGAGAATCATTTCAGGATCTGTGTGCGTCAAAGGTATAGGTAGATCCAGTACAAATTAACTTCTAAAACAGCTCTTTTTTTCAATTCAAGGTAACCTATACAACAATAGCAGCAACAATAGACAATATTTGCATTTTATAAAACTGGAGGGAGAGCTGTAAATTGTAGCTAAATTTGTAATTTGTAATTAATGTGGTGATAAATTCAAACCTGAAAGCAGGTCTGCTCTCACATGTTCTTGCAGCAGAAGTGTCTTTGGAGGGTGCAGCAAAATCTGGAGTGCTACTTATCTCGTTTGTACATTTGGCGTCTTCCAAGTCCATCATTTGCTGAATGCAGTCTTATCAAATTACCATATATATATGTTGCTGTATGGTTTTTAAACAACCTCAGGTGAATTAAGGCCGGAGAGAGATAAAGACGGAGAATGTTTTGCAGAGTGCATAATCGCCAGCCAGCAACGCTGCAGCCTGCATCTCCTCTCCCTCCCTCTCTTTGAAGCTCTCTAACTTCTCACAGGGATGTCTGTTGACAATCAGAAAACCAGAATCAAAACAGACATTCCCTCAAGTAAAGTCCTCCATCAAAGTGACTATTGAAAATTCATGAGGTAATTTTTATTTTGACAGTTACGATCTCTGCAGCTGGAAATGTTGCATTTGCAAAACAGTTTCTTCCTGTATGGGACCCAGCGGGCTGCATCTTGGCGCGGTCTGATCTGTATTAAACAGAAACACTGTTGCCTCCTGTCTTTGGTTACATAATGAGTGATAGCAGTAAAAGAAGATGTTTTTTGATATTGAATTTCATTATCCGAGCTGGGTTTTTTTTATGCCTTGAAAAGTTGAAGTGAAAGTCACATCGGATGCTTGCAAGCTGTCACACAAATTTGGTGATAATTATTGTCAGTCAATCACATGTTTACTTTGAGAGAATCATTCCACTAACTAGCTGGTGATCAGAGTCCCAAGTAGTAATTTATACTAGCCATATCAAAATAGGGAAATCAGCAGTGTAACAAAAGATCATGGAAATTGCAGTGCCTATGAAAAAGCCAAATTGAATTTTTGAGTTGAGGTGAAATATTTACTTCTTTGGCAGACTTTGGAGAACCGGCGTGAGGAGGCGCGGGCATACAGCAACCTGGGCAGCGCTTACCACTCTCAACGGGACTTCGACAAGGCCATATCATACCATACACGGGTCCTGGAGTTGGCACAGGAGCTGGGCGAGAGGGCCATTGAAATGAGGGCATATGCTGGACTGGGGCACGCTGCCCGATGCATGCAGGTCGGTACCACTTCGTGATAATAAAAGCCTCTTCTCAGCGCTGTGCAGTATGTGATGAGGCTATTCTGTGTCATCGCTCCGAGCTGTCATGTCATGATGTTTGAGAGATCGAACTGTTTATCTCCCAGGACCTGGAGAGGGCGGGACAGTACCACCAGCACCAGCTCGAAATCGCTCAGGAGCTCCAGGACAGAGCAGCACAGGGCCGGGCCTCTTCCAACTTGGGTAGGCTTAATGTAGGGTCACACTGGGGCTAGTTGGCTGGAAGTGATGTGTTTCTGTGTGTGTGTGTGTGTGTGTGTGTGGGTGTGTGTGTGTGTTGCAGAAGAGTGTTTCATCTATTCTTAGTTATGTTAGAACTGAATGTGAGCCAGCATTCCAACATTATTGAATAATGTGGGAAATTACATGATTTTCTTATATTTTTTAATCCAAAATTATCAAATAATGTAGCAATAAAGGCAAAATTATACAATTTCCTTTTTTTTTAATCCAGGAGGACTTATAAAATTAATGAATAAAATGTATAAAGTAGCAAGGTAGCAGGGAATAGCATTCACTGGTTCTTGATCAGTGGATTGTAATGATTTTTCTTTTTGTTTGTTTTTTCAAATTAAACAAAACTATGCTGATTATACTAAAGCATTTTATATCAGGGTGACTAATATGAATGCGGTTTTAACTTCTTCCATCCTAGAGGTTACAATAGGCCGTTCTATACAGTGATGTCAAGTTTCAAAAAAGTTTCATCACACATGAATAAAATTGGGCTCATTGAATTTAATCCAGCTCCAAGACTGTTTGGACCCCAGTATGCAGAAATACACATTTACTGCATGCAAAAAAACTGCATGGTTTGTGTTCTAAACTGCATGGGATTAGCATAATGTCCGCAAAGGAGAGACCCGTAGGTACCCGAGACCCCTTTTTCAATCTATATATCTAGATATCTGGAGGTCAGAGGTCAAAGGACTCCACTGAAAATAGCTATGCCCTTTTCTCCTCTCCAAAATTTAGCCTTACTTTGAAACAATATTTCGCCGTCTTGCTGATAACCTAGCACGACTTGCTTTGTACAAATAGATTGTTTAGGTCTGAAGTTTCTTTTGATCTTCAGCCACTGCTCCCTCTGAGGGACAGCAGCTCGGCCGAGGACTTCGATGGCCCCGTTGGAGTTTCAGAGGTTAACAATCCTGGTTAAATTAACCCTACTGAGTCCAGCCAGGAGTTTCCTTTCTGAGTGCTGACAGTGAGCCTGGTTCACTTTCTGTCATGTTAGCTGTTCACAGAGGCTTCCCTTGTTAACCCGTGAGCCGCCCCGTCACTCTGCTGTCGCCACCGTGGCTCAATAGCCTGACGTCCCGGGCCTCACCAGCTCAATGCTGCATCCATCAGTCAACAGCACACATGTACAGAAAGTAGTCCCTGGGGAAACGTTGCTTTACACAGCCAGTTATCAATTCTGCGGTTTATTAATGGCAGTGACTTTGCAAGCCACAGAGGCAAAACATTATACGGTGGATGTTTCAGCCAAAAAAAGTCAAATCTTAAAATTTTGATTACATGTTGTGAAATCTTCAGTACCCTCACATGATCTTGTTGCATGTAAAATGTGGGTATCTTGTAGTAAATGGGCCAAACGTTCAAAATCACTGGTGTGGTCCTTTAAATGTAGCTAGAAATTAGCAATAAGTTCAAAGAAAGTAGCAGCCGTTGATGCAGCTTTGTTTGAGCTCTCTTTCTGCACGGCGGTAGTTGCTAGGAATTGAGCTGAGCATCAGATGACTGAGGGCATAATCCCAGGATCCCTGGTCTCCCATCACATTATCTCCTCCAAGCCTCCTCACAATGCCCAGGTGTGACACAGGACCTTTGGGTGCACTATCACATGATGGCCTTAGTGCCTCTCTGGCCAATCAACACTCATGTTTTATTAACAAGGGTTTGGTTTCTGCGGCCACAGTGATATCTGAGAGCAGTGAATCTGACTCCACCGCTGAGTGGACAACTCACTACTCTTTGTGAGCGTGTGTGTGTGTGTGTGTGTTGCATCACAATGGTAATGTGAGTGTTGACTGAAATAATTGCTTAACTCACTCTGCGGCATCTATTCAGCTGTCATTTTGAAGTGAATTCATGTCTGCTGAGACTACACAGCATCCTTGTCGCATGCAGTTTCCACCGCCCTCTTACTATATGTCACTACAGAGCTAATATGCATGCAAATGGAAATAAGCCTTGTTTTTGTTCATCCTCCAAAAAAGAATCATATTATTTATCTTGTGAAATATGCAAAAGGGATGCACACAACGCACTCGGATGCTTTGATGTGTGACTAACAAGGCATTGCTGAAGTTATTGCCACTTCCCTGACAGACGAGCTACAGTCTGTGGTTTAGATCAGTGATTGGAATCATCATTTATGGATGATTACTTTTCTCTGGCTCTGAATGCTGACTTGACGAGCTCCCCCTCCTCCTCTCGCCACCACAGAACTGCTGTTCCACTGGTTGCAGTAAACCATGTTGTTCACCTGTCAAATATAGAAAACTCAAACTTATGTCTCATAAGAACTTAGATAAATTCAGCATTTTCACAGGAACGCTTTATAAAGCATTATTTTCCTGCTATGTCCAAAAATATCCCAACTAGGGCATTGGCCAGAGGCGACCAGTGGAACTGCTTAATGATTTGTGATGGTGGCATTTAAAGATTAATTACCAGACTTCTTACATCACAGACAAAGGATGGCAGCTGTTGTCGCAGTCTAGAGACTTGGACATGCGGGGGCGGAGAGGGGAAACATGTCTCCCTCACTTCTCACTTTATTCCACCTGCAAATTGTTACCTAGAGTCGCTGAATAATTAACCCACTGTCAGGAGGCAGCCGACCCACCTCATCCCTATGGCATCTTTCTCCGTTTCTTTTGTGTTTAAATGAAGCTGCTTTCAAAGGTCTTTCGGAAGATTTAAGAAGTATTTAAACTTTCACAAACACCAAACCCTGTGAAGCCTGAGCAAATTCACTTGATTTCTGTAATAACACGACAAAGAGGGCGCTGAACAAAATAAGCAAGAAATGACCTGAAAATTAGGAGGAAATGAGTGGGCGAAAAAAAGACCAGAAAATGACAAGAAATTTACCAAAAAAGTTGGAAAAGACAATCTCCAAAAACAATAGGCACAAAATTAGCAAAAAAGGGGGGGAAATTACAAGTATCTAGAATTATAATTATAATTCAGTCAATTAAACTTTTTGTATGGCACTTATCATTCAAGCAAATGCAACACCAAGTGCTTCACACAATAAAACAATAAAACACACACACTGGCACAAAAACCATAATAAATCACTCAGAAAAGCAGAATTGATTAAGAGTTCATATATACCTAATAAAAGTGACACAAGGCTGTTACTTTATTATATTTTAATTTGTATGATAAAAACTCCTGAATACTCTGCCCCCCTCACTTTGGAAATGACGCCTCCCCCTCATGTGCCTACTTCAGCGTCTCTGACGGCAGAACCGCAGAAGAAGAAGGAAGAAGACAGAGGGCAGGCGCTCGCTCTGCTCCTTCAGTCTCACTGTGCTGCCTCAGCTAAACACTCTGTCATCAGATCTCACCACATTCTCCACACCTCTAATCCTGTCTGCTCCGTGCTCTTCACACCATGTCCCCTCCATGTTGGGGAATCCCACAGCCCTCACAGGACATCTACAGATAGCCCGCGCCCCGACGCCCTGGAGAAGTGCGGTTGTTGGCAGGTTGTGCTTTGAGGGAGATTTGGTGTGCATGTGGATGTCTGAATGTGTGTGTGTGTGTGTGTGTTCACACCTGTGTGAGAGGAGTGGGGCTGCTGGGTGTGACTGTAACGTATTCCAGCCAACTCGGCAGGCTTCTCTGTAATCCTCTTAGCCCAGGACCCCATAGAAGCAGGTCTCACTTTCCTATCAGCAGCCGCATCCCCACATAACCCTGCCTCCTACATGTTTCTCCAAATAGTGCCTGTGTGTGTGTGTGCGTCAGAAAAGCACAATGTGTTGTTGTGTCTGTTGCATTTTTTCAGTTTCTCCAAATTTTCAGTTCGGTCTTTTTAGTATTTCTGCTGCCGCCCCCTCGCCGCCGCCGACTCTGTCTGCCTCCAC
>OMLB01063626.1:44181-55574 GCA_900302555.1 Myripristis jacobus | reverse complement strand
ATACCAAATATGGAGCATCATGACCAGTTTCCCCTTTTTCTCTGCTTTCTGGTTGCAACATGAACTGAACACATAAAGCAGCAACGTAAATGCACAGCATACAGATTTGGCCATATTTAGTATATATAGGAAGTGCACTCACCTGTGTATAGTGGCCACAGACATTAGTACAGCTGTTTGCACTGTAGACATAGTGCTGCTTTTCACTGACCCAAGAGTTAATGGCAGCCGTCACAGTAAATGCTGTGGGCGGGTAGGCTGCCCATATGTTCTCTCCTACTGAGGGGAAGACGGGATGCATCCGGTGGACCTCGCCCAGGTGGATGTTGTGTTCAAAAAGGCAGTTCCTCGCCCAGGCCCTGGCAGTAATGGCCAACCCCTCATCCCATGTCTTGAGAAATAGATTTGTAAAAGCAAAATACACTTACGAAACTCGTCCATAGTCCATTTCTTCTTCAAAAAATCATTCAGTTGCTTTTTTTCTTTAACATTTACAACTTCACTGAGAGGCCCAGATTATCCAGAGATTCAAACCAGCAAAAAAAAACTAAAACATATGCACTAGATATGTTACTTGCTGAACTGCTACAGCAGCCTAGGATGGTGTGTAAACAACAAACCTGAGCAGAAAAAGGACAGGGAGATTTTTAATAACATGATCACTTTACTACAGTGCTGCAGAGTGAAGTGGCGCTCTCGTAAAGCTTACCCAGCTTCTCTATGTCCTGTCCTGTGTGCACTCTGAAGCAAATCAGGCACATTATTTCCGGATTTAGTTTTCTAGTTTTTCTTAGAACATCTTACCACTGCTACAAACTTAGTATTTAGCCCAATTCAAGCCTCCAGACATGGCAACACACAGCCTGCACAAGCCACTTTGGCCTGTACACTCTTAGCCTTCTGTCGACATCGTGCCTACCATGTACAGCATGTTACTTGCACCCGGCCTGACAGAGGACCGCGCCCTGTTATGCTCCCCGACGCACTCATCAATGAAGGTCCGATCAGTGATGTCTGGCAGTGAGACTGAGCACACGCCTGGTGACTCAAAGTGAAGCGAAGACGCCAAGATAATCCAAGCCCACATTAACCGCTTTACCATGCACTCCATGCCTCGGAGAAAATGCAAAGTGAAGAAGAAGAAGTGCAAGAGGACGGAAATGTGGTTCACAGGAGGATGTGGTGTGGGCTAACTCAACTCATGTTTTTTTTCCTTCTCTTTTTCAAATCAGCCTCTTCAAATCTAACGCTTGAACGCTTGATGTTATAAAGTGGGATTACATTTCCCCTCTTAAAACTAGTTGCTGGTTATTAGGAATCAGCAGGTGCGGGTGATGGGTTTGACCCAACACGCCAGGCTATGTTTTGTATCCAGAAATTAGTAAAAATGAGTATTGTTCAGTTAAAGCTACCAAAACTTGGGTTAAAAAATTAACCCCAACATCTGGGTTATCAGTGTCACTTGTGTTAAATTTACTTATTTTATTTTCTGCATGAAGAAATGAGTTGAAGAAATTACATTGTTATGAAATGATGCAACAAGGAAAAAGCACAAAAACAAAGCAAAGGCAAAAAAAATCAAGTCAGTCACATATTCCCAATAAATCAATTTAATATTCTAATAGAAAAAACATATAAAAGTCTTCCTGGCCACCCTAACAGATAATTCTATTTGGATGATCACAGCTATATATATACCTGTAAATAGCACTGAAAACACTATAAGCTATAAATAGCCCATGTTAGCTGACACTAGGTAACACAAACTGTTTTATAGCTTGCCTGCACACAAGCTGTTATCATAAACTAGTGTTAGCTAACACAAATTATAGCTATATATGGTATTTATATGCATAGCTTTGTTTGAGGCTGTTCCCACCTGGTATTAACTTCGGAGAAATCTGAAATGCAAACTGAAGTGCAGGTTGGCTATAAAGCAGCTGGTTAATGAGTAAAAACTTCGCTTAATAAGACATGAACTCCTCTAAAAACATGATGCGAGAAATATGGGAGGCCTCTAAAATATGTATTGACAGTATGCAGTTTTTTTCTCCCATATAAACTTCAGAGGCAATGGCTGTTCTTGAATTAAATTAAACACACTCTCTCTAACCCTAGATGTGATAGAGTTACTATGGGAATGCTACAGGAATATTATAGAGGATATGTGTTGTTACTACAGGAATACCACAGAGATATTACAGGTCGATTCATCCACCTACGTCTTCAGTGATAGAACTGAATTAGAATGAGGCTGGAGCGAGCAATGATGTCCCCTTCTGTTAAATACCTGCTGCCTGTTGAATGCTGTTTTATTTTTGTTTTGTGCATGGATGGAGGATGAGCAAAGTAGGAATTTCAGGTGTGTACGGCCGGACTGACACCTGTCTGCTTGTGAACACGGCAAGCTACCTTTATTTTTACACTTTTATCATCTTATCGTTTCCTATAACCTGCTGGAACAAAAACAGGGTTGAAGGTCAGGTCCAGTCACTTCTGCATGAAAATGGAGGACTGCAAAGAAAGCTGAGCCTCAGTTTCGGGTTGCACCTCCAGCCCGTTACTCTGGGTCACTATCTTAACCCAACCTCACCCTGCAGCCTCACCCTTTTAATAACCCAGCATTTGTGTGTGTGTGTGCATGCAGCGCTTTATCTTAATACCCCAACTACATGTAGCACCCACTTGGATGATGCACCGCAGCCAGTGTCATGAATAAAGCTCATTTGTTAAAAAAAAAAAAGCAATCCAAAAATCTGAAGCACTCTGATTGAGACAAAAAGTTAGAATCCTTTATCCATTACAGGACAACAACCAGCGTGTTTCAGCTATATGTCTTCATCAGAGTGTGGGAAACATTGTTGGTGACCTTTAAATGTCACCAACGCATAACCACAACCATGAAATATTTACAGCAATCGATGAAAACTGGGCGCCCAATAAAATATAGGACGACAAAATGTTAACCAGATCATCAGTCTTAGCAGAGGACACGGGACAAACTGAGAGGACAAAGTCTCAAAGAAACAAAAAATACACTTGGCAAAAGAGACAAATATTGAAATCGAAATTTATTTTTAGTCTGAGAGCAATAGCAAATAATTAGATCATATTGTGTATAAATGTACAAACTCATATACACACATAGACACATGAAAAGGAAGCAGATGCTCAAATCCCACACCTGAAAACAGCGCAGTGGTACAATTTAAAAGATTTCCGTAGCCTGAAAAAAGATGTAAGCTGAAGTTACAGCTTATAATGCCGACCCTTTTAACAGCAAATCTTATTTGACCGCAAAGGTAACAACAAACAACACAAAAAAACCCAAAGAAAACAAAAACAAGATAACATAAAGCAAACAAATTACATATGATTTACCCTGTCCTTCTATGCCAGTGTTTCTTTGTGATCATCCATCATTCAGTGTTATTTTTTAACATTTTTTACTTACATTTGTATGTGGCTTTCAGAAGTGTTAAACGCTTACCAAAAAGTATAAATTTATTTTTCACAAAAATTATTTATGTCAAAAATAAACAACAACGGGCCTAACACTGAGCCTTGCTACCCCTCTGATTGCATATCTTTATAGTGTCTTCAATAATAAGTCATGGTCAACAGTATCAAGTGCTTTTTAAGATCCAAGTTTACAGTGGCAAGTTTGGAGTGGAAAAACATATAAAACAACATACAAAAACATGTCATAATGCACTTTTCAACCAACTCATCGATCTTGACACTGGAGATGAACTAACAAGTGTAAAAAATATGTTAAGTGCAGTGTTAGTCAGTTTTTGAGTTGTTTTTTTTCAAGTTAATATTAGTTTTACTTAGTTTCTAAAGTGCTAATGTGGGTGCTTTGCTAGTTTAGTTTTTATTTTAAATGCTTAGTTTTGGTTTAGTTTTTATTAGTTTCAGTGTTAGCCTTCATCTTTTTTTTTTTTTTGGTATTATGAGGTATATGGAGTATTTGCTCGGTCAACTGGAATATTAGCCATGTGCTGGCATAAAACTGGCACAACCAAAACAGTACAAGATAGAGTTCATATCCATCCAAAATACTTGGCTTATGCATGGAAAAAAAAAAAAAAACTGACAAAGACGAAAGCTAAAGACGCTTTCTCTCTAATTTTAGCTTCTATTAGTTTTATAAACACACAATACAGTCAGAGTTAGTTGTCATATTTTGTAAAGCCTCATTTATTTTTAAATTTCAGTTAACAAAAATGCTTTTTCACACCTAGTTTTTGTTAGTTTACATTAACCCTAAGAACATTTGAAGGGACAGTGCAGTATTTTGAAGGGACAGTGCAGTATTTAATATATGCAGCGTGCAATTGTAATGGTATAATGGATGGGACTGTGCAAAATGTAGGGCAGGAGGAGAGCAGTGACTGATAGGAGAGTGAGGTAAACATCAGGAGTCTCCAACCATCTCATTTCTATACTTTCATGTCCTCTGCACTGGCACCGGATTGTCCACCCACTTTCAGGTGTTATGGTAATAAAGTGCTAACAGGTTCAGACTGGCAGTGGAAGTGCCCGCTCCACCAATGGCTGGAAATCTGGGGCCAGACATATAAATGCTGCATAGGCTCATAAACGTGCATGCGCTATTTTCTACACAGACAACAGAATTTATGAAAAAGACTGAGCTTCCTGCAGACTTCACACTGTGCTCACACACACACACACACAGTTTTGGCTGCCGGCTGCTGGAGAAATGGCAGAAAATAACATTAAAGTGGGAATTTATGTGACATTATTATTGTAACTTTATTACTTCAATCTAGAAAGTGTCCCTAATGTCCAATTTCATTGTGTGTGTGCAAGCCTATTTATGTTTTTTTTTATTAGTAGTATATTTATGAGTGAGAATATGTCTGTTGCACAGTGTCTCACATAATACAGATGCTGTTGCTGTGCTTTTAGTTGCCATGTCTAAAAAATGAATAAGGAGCAACAGGTATTTATATGGAAATTAGCTAATTATGGGTGTATTAACCTCCATTTATGGCTGATTGTGGGAGCGTGCATGAGGCTCGTGCACATGCCGATTTATAAAACAGAACCACCAATCTGAAGAAAAGAATACATGTGTATGTTTCTGTAGACAGTTTTAGTCATGAATCTACGCAGAGTTTTATACATCTGGGCCTTCAAGTGCCAGTTTCACCATCTGGTCTATTTTCCCACATTCTGATCAAATTAAGGATCTTAGCCACTTGTTGTCTGTCCGAGTTTCAACATAATCTGCTCCATCCACCATGAAACACAGGTGTCAAGTTTATGCCAATACACAGTAGCCTCCTTGCTTTCCTTCGTCCAGTGCATCGGGCTCCTGCTCAGGCGGGACCTGCTGCAGGAACTCGTCCCAGTCCGGCTTGGTAATGGGGAGCTCTATCTGGAAGTGGTTCCAAAACCTGAGGACCAACCAGGCGAATTAAGACATTCGCAATACTGTGCGTGGTTCCTACACTGAACGAAAAGCTTTATACAAGAGAAGGCGAGAAAAATATTTTGTTCCCAAGAGGGACTTCTTAATTGAAATGCAATGGCTGGGGAAAAAAAGGCCAAAGACAAGCCAAAATAGAAAGAAGAATATGCTGAGAAAGACAAAGTGCAGTCTTGATGTGATGTGCGGAAGGGAATTATTTATTCTTTACTTGTGATGGTAGATGTCTGGATCTCGGCTGATGCGATTCTGGAAGCCGATGTACAGGTCGTCCCAGAGAAGGCCGTTCTTCACCACGTACCTCATCACCCCAATCCTGTTTCTAATCTTTAATGGAGGACACAGCAAAGTGTGAGAGTCACAGCTCTGTCAAAAACAAGAAACTTTCAGTTCACCAGACTGCTCTTTTGCCTGATTAGCATAAACCATGTAGACTTGAATTGAGGGCGACTGGAGTGAAGCTTCTCCTTTTTGGATGAGAAATGAAACATCTTCAGGACTTTTTACCTCTCATTTCATAGCCCTAGCATGCTTTGGGCTTGTTTGTGGCCAGCCACTTAGTAACACAGTCACCCATCCACACACTGATGGCAGAGACTGCCTTGCAAGGAGCCAAACTGCCAATCCTGAATGTTTAGATTCTTGATGACGTTTCGCTTTTTGAATCTAAAAAACACTCCAGCTGACTGTGATTCAACTCAGTGTGGATAACCCTGACCCGGATGACTGAGAACCTACACTGACATGTTTAGCATAATACAGCTACAAAATGTATACACTTAACATTTCTACTAATCTTTTCACAAAGCAAGTAGTCGTATCTGATATCCGTAATCATTTTCACTCCCTTTTCTCCAGCCGTTGGTTTCCATTCTTTCCACTATGATATGAAACTTCCTTCACACCAGTATTTCACTGTAATAAAGTCCTCCACATCAGTTTCCCTAAAAGCAGCAGCACTGTTGCGGTTTGATGACTTGAAATTGGGGTGGATGATATTCAAGGTGCTTTACATCTTGATTGACAAATGAGCATAAAATAAGAAGTGAAAGGACAAGGAGACCGATGCATGCTCATAAGGTATGGTTAATAAAAAAAAAAAATCAAGAAATAAGAGTGATCATACAAGAGAGTGAATAAAACGATTTAAAACAATAAAAACACAGCAAAATACTGAATAAATATAAAAACAATATGAAATGATTTAAAACAAAGACACAGCAATAAAAAAAACCTCAAGAATAAGATGGTGAATAAAATATAAAAACAATAACAATATAAAAAACAATAAAATAGAATGTAGAATATAATATATAGAAACTATCAATAAAATAACAATAAAACAAATACAGATAAAATAAGAAATAGTAGATAAGAAATAGAGTACCTATAAAACTATAAAATTATAATATTATAGAGGATAAATGCTAATTTTATTGTTTGTATGATAATGATGAATGATAGTTTATCAAATCACGATAATTTTAATCAAATTGCTTTTAGGATTTGTCAGATCACTGGACAATTTACCGCTCAGTTTTGTCACAAACATGCTGAGTGGAAGCCCACAGGTCGCAGCGATGGTGTCGGCTGATCCTCTTTTCCTCTCTCCCTCCGTTTTCTTTTTCTCTCTCTCTCTCTCTGCTCTTTGGCCTCCAGCTGGGGAGGAACGTGGAGTCGATCACTATGATCTATGACGTCGAAGGTCTGGGACTCAAACACCTGTGGAAGCCTGCGATCGAGACCTATGGAGAGGTATATGCAAACAAACACACTCTCACAAACACACACACAATTAAGATAAGTAGACTTGAAAAGTAAAGGGGAAATGTGTCTCCAAATGTATCCTCTGCGCCACCAGATCCTCCAGATGTTTGAGGACAACTACCCAGAGGGACTGAAAAGACTGTTTGTCATTAAAGGTACGTTTTGTTTTGTTTTGTTTTTTCCTTCTTGTCTCCATCACCGGTCACGAAGACAGGGCAGATCACACTTGATCCATGCCTGATAAAAGAATGAGTAGAAACAACACAATCTGCTCAGTTTACTCCAGTCGACTGACTTAACTGGGCTGTGAATCCCTCCAGTATGAACTCCTGGACACCAAGCGACTGCACTCCCTTGTATTTGCCCCACAAGCAATGAGGGATGATGATTCAGATTCAGAATTTATTGATTCCTCTGGCTTTTTATTGTGATCAGTATTTTCTTCTCATCCTGATCTTAGAGGGGCAGTTTGTCTGAAACTGTGAGAATGCTCTCTGTGTGTGATGTGTTCGCCACCTTTTTACTTAAAGTTGGGAGTTTAAAACTCTTTTTTTCTAAATCTTTCTCTCTCTGCAGCCCCTAAACTCTTTCCTGTGGCCTACAACCTTGTCAAGCACTTTCTCAGTGAGATTACACGCGACAAGATCCTCATCCTGGGAGGTGAGATCCTCTTTAAAAGTATATTTCATACTAATATGTCATAGTTGCCCACATTTGACTGTCTGGGAGGCTCATCTCCCCCCTTATAGCTGTTGAAAATGTGACATATAGCATTTTACACAACAGTTTAATTACTGTAAACCTCTTCGCGCTTGTGCGTCTCATTTCACAACGGCTTGCCACCTGGTTGGACTTCACTGTGAATCTAATGGATTGTTTCAGAGCAGAAAACAGGCAGAGGGCGCTGTTCCTCCAGAGCAAGCAGGGCTGAAGCTTTCAGAGGCTCTGGTAACGGCAGGAGGTGGAAAACAGTGAAAGGCTGATGGGGGAAAAAACACCTCTGGGATGTAAATTCAAGGAGACAAAGTGGGAGTGAGGGGGGAAAACAAGGTTTATGGGAAATGTGGTCTTATTTTTGCTCGCTCTGAACCTCTCAGACACGCCTTTTCCACCCAAAAAAGCTCTGGTTCGGTTCAAGATTCTTGGACCCAAGGTGCAAACCGAGGAGCTGGCCCCGCAGTGACCAGTTTTTGCGAGCGGAGCCGTTGCATCGTCGATGGTGGGCGTGCACGACAGACGTGTACTTTCATCTGCAGCCCAGAGCCCGACCCTCTCATACCTGCTGGAATAATTAACCTACATAATCTGAATGTGATAGGGTTCAGATTGAGAATGGTAAACTGTGATTCTGTGCTGATTCTGTCCCTGGAGAAATTAGCAGGATGTGAGGGGGGAAAAAGCACAGCTGCTGCCCATAGAAAGCCAAATGTAAAATGTATTATTTATTGTACATAAGTCCGATTGAGTGTTGGCAAAAACATTTTCAACCACTATTTTTAACCAGACCACAAAGTTTCTTGGTAGTCGTCTTCATCTTTCCTTGTAGAGTAACACACGCCCACTCGGTTCACAGTTGAAAAGAACTATTTTCTAGTTCCAGCTGAGGGCCAGTTGTTCAGTCTGGAAACCAATCTATCTTTGGTGGAAATGCAGAGAACAGCTCAAAGTTTAGTTTGCAAACCAGAGCAGAGCAGAACCGGTTCTTTGTCATTGCTGACCCTGACCTCTGCTGTTCTTACGGAGAGAGAAGTGGTGCTGCAGATAAATTAAATAAACTGATACCTCACTCCCCTCACCTTCATCCTGTCATGCGACTTCACAGACAACTGGCAGGAAGTATTACTGAAGTACATCGACGAGGAGGAGCTGCCCGCGATATACGGAGGCAAGCTGACTGATCCTGATGGAGACCCCCGCTGTCGGACCATGGTGAGTCTGTCCAAATTACCAGCAGGCCGCCCCGTCCCAACACCTGCGGGTGGGGATTCTGCTGCTGTGACCACGGTGGGCCGATGAAATCTGAAGAAACGAGTATTCCTTACACCGGTTAAAAAAAGTTATTATCTATGTTTTTGAGAACCGTAGCTCATAGATTGCATATGTTCATGAAGTTCCCTTAGCGTTATCATAATTATAAATGACCCAGCAGCTTCTTTATGAATTTGGCAAGCTATTGCAAACAGTTTTATTATTATTATTATTATTATTATTGTTATTGTTATTATTAATATAAGTAGCTCATCTGAAATTGAATGATTGAATGATTACGTCAGCCTAAATCATAGGCTGACATATTCATTTGCAGTCTTTCAGCACTGTGATTGTTGTAATTATTGGCTATCATCAAATCTCATGGCATTTTTGAAGCACAGTAACTTTTTAATGGTTTTACTTATTTTGAGCATCTTGGGTCATATTTTTGTTGTTTTTTGTGTGTTTACAAACCTCGCCAGATATAAATACCACCACTCGGTGTAACGGATACAAGTGTGATTCCAGTCATCGGCCCACTCGTAGCAGTGAAAATAAATTATTGCTGAGATAGGCGACGTAAGCTGACTGTAGACTAGTTTACACTAGATCAACTCTGCATGTTGAAGTGAGCATGGCTTGTGAACCCCCTGCTTTAATCTCAGTGCGAGTAGTTTTATTCTAAAATGTTCAACCCAAAATCTGCTTATGTAGTTAGAAGGCAGTCGCTTTGCTTCGATGCAGGACGTCCCGGCGGCTCCACTCGCTGGCATTGCAAGTGCCATGCAGTAACTTTTCGGCTTTGTGATTTGTCAGGTCACATCTTGCCAGTTTTTCCTTTTTGCATCCAAGTGTTTGTTGACTGAAGCAGAAATGATCTAAAACTTGAAGAAAAACAGCGTAACCCACGAGAAAGTGATGTAACATCCAGGCTAAAAAAGAGGCTGAACTAAACATAGTGCCATCATAGTGCCATTTTTTTTAACATCCCAAGATGTTAAAGCTGTTAATACTGGCTGTGTAATGATTTTGTGATCCTATTTCACATGAATGAGCCAGTTTTATCACAGCAGGTCAATGACAGTGCACGGACCAGCCTGGACTGGCTGGCCATAGCAGGCTGATCAATACATTTATATACATTCGACCTTGAATTGCATCGACTTTGTTTCACATTGTGGAGCAGTGATTGTTGCAGGTGTCAGATTCACTGGTCAGATTTTGGGATTTGATTGACTAAATGAAACGGACAGGCTAGACCCAAGTGATATCTCTGTAGACGTACTCCACATGGACGACTGTGACTTTGGATCTGGAGGTTTGGGGAATAACTGTGTTTGGATTCTGATATGCAAAGTGTACAAAAATGCATTTTGATGAGATTAATCTATACATAGAATACTAACAAGCATGGGCCCTCTGGTGCATGTTCGGAGAATGCAAGTGGTCAAAACGGGATTTGTGCATTTTCTCTTGAGGGTGCTGCTCGAGGAAAAGTCATACGTTCACCAAAGCTGACAGGGTTCATCTGCCTGGCAACATGAATATGGTTCACAAATTCTGTGGTAATCCTCCCATTAGATCAACATTAGAGATGTAAGAGATATCAGATTTTACAATTTGGCCCAAGAGGGGGCACAAGAGGAAATGTAACGGGTTATCGACATCAAGAGGAATCTTCCTTTGGGGAGCATGAATGCACTCACCAACTATCAATCTGCTGATTAGTTTTAGTCATATCTAGTGAATGATATTTGTCGTTTTGGCTTGAGGGAAGTGCTAGCAGGAAAGTCATGAGGCCACCAAAACTAACAAGGTTCATCCTTTGGGGAGCATGAATATGCTTTCCAAATTGCATGGCAGTTCACCCAAAGGATTTAGGTGGAGTTCAGAGTTTGATGGACGGACAAACTGATCCAGCCGTCCTGGAGGCTGTTTTATGGCTATAAGACGTGTCTGTCAACCAAAATGATGTCAGACAGACAGAAAAACATGTCATCAGACAGTGTCTTGTACCTGTCTGACGACCGTCAGACTTACTTTCTTGTTGTCTTACTTTCTTGTTGGTTTGACAGTTTGAGTTAAGTTGTCCCCATGAAAATGGAAACAGTTGTGTGGCTGGTTTTTTTTTTTCTTTTCTTTTCATTTTTTTTGTTGAAGGGACCAAAAATATTGTTGGGTAAAAAAAAAAAAAAAC
>OMLB01063625.1:4337-56482 GCA_900302555.1 Myripristis jacobus | reverse complement strand
CCGAGAGAGCTGTTACCACGTGAAGAGGCTGAACAATCTGGTGAAGTATGGAGGGAGTGCCGGGGTTCTTGTACTGCTGAGTAGATGATTTGATTGGAGTCAGGAGTGATGGTGAAGCAGGAGCTGGGGAGAGAGAGTGAGCCACACACCCGCACACACACACACACACACACACACACACACACACACACACACACGCTCACACCGACAGACAAAGAGAGACAAACAAGGGAGATGGAGACACGAGGCGATAATTAGAGTCACGACATGACAGATGTACAGCATGTATAAACACAAATTATTCACACTATGTGTGAAATATTTACCTCAATCCACAATACTATCTCAACTACCAACACTACCTCAATCCAGAGCAGTTCCTTCAGACAGACCTTCAACCCTCCTCAGTTAACCACATGGCAAAACTCCTTCCCTTGTACATTTATAATCATACAATTCTCTTTAATAGCTTTATGTCTCAGTCTCTCAGAGCTGGAACGAGTTGAGGACAAGCATCTTAATTTGTCACGAGGCATGTTTCAATGGATGCACAACCTTAGCTGAAGGTTCATGTGAGAAAAAAAAATTGCAGTGAAGAAAAGTGAGTGTTTGGCACATCCAAGCTCAGATGCACAGATATTAAAGGGATAGTTCAGAATTTTTGACCTTGCTTACCTATGATGTTTTTGATTGGTAGATAACATTGTCACTGTAGCTGATGCTGTTACCAGAAGGGTAACACTTTATAATAACATGGTAATTAATACATGGTAGATTTAATGGTTGATTAAACTCTAGTTAATAGTTAACATACAATAAAATGATAATAATTATTGGTAATGCAATGCATATACACTCAACGTAACAAAGCAATGTTAAACACAAATGGAGACATGACATTTGGCTCTGATCATACACTTACACCATAACACACACCAAATGGCATGAGTGAGGTTACACACAGAGGCAGAAAGTAACAAAATACATTTACTCAAACACTGCATAAAATTTTAGTATAAAGGTATGTGTAAGTATAAACTTACACATGGGATTTTTTGTCCTCAAAATCACACCTATTCATGAATAATTCTTTGAAGCTTGCAAAAAGTAATCTGACCTCTGATCTTGTCAACACCTCATGAACACCACCACCATCCCCGCTGACAAGAATGAAAATAAGAAGAATTATATATTTTTTTAGAGAGCACATTTCAAGATACCCCAGCCGTGTTGAATAAGTGACTAAAATGTCAGGCAAGGGCTAGGGATATAAAAAGAGGGGGTGATGGTAGAGGCAGTACCACAGAGACACATTTTAAAGGTGTATAAATATGAATTTATGATCTTGGAGATGAGGACTGAGTCAGAGTGATGGAAGAGGGGAGTGATTTTACGAGCAGCATAACTAAAGTCTCTCGCCTCTTTGACCCGGGACCTAACGTGGGCAACATAAAGGGACCCCAGAATAAACACAGTGGCTATTAAGCATTCAGCAAGACAGGATGAATAACAAGTCATTCACTTTATCCATCTTCCTGAATTTCTCTCTTTTTTTATGGGTTGGACATTTTCTTGTGTTTTACAGCTTCTCTTTCAAGAGACCAACCCAGGAGTGCGCTATGAATACACAATCAGTCGAGAGGTCTCAGAAGACAATAGTATTCCTGTCTCAGTTTTCTTCTGGAAATATGGTTCATGGACAGAATGCAGCGTCACCTGTGGAGTAGGTAAGAGAAACAGTGTTTACTTCTCAAGCGTTGTTTGCCTTCTCAAAATTGTATCTCAAAAATAGCAGGTTTGACACAACTGGCAAGATTTAAAATGTGCTCTCATTTCTTGTTGTTGTGATAGAGGTACTGATTGAGAATTGACTCACTCATTTTGAGCTGTCCCTGTGAAATCCCTGTTTCACACCAGCCCAAGAAGAAATTACGTACAATCAAATGGGACATTTCTTTAAGAACAGAAACTACTTTTGATTCTTTGCTCTTTCACACTTGCTTTAAACATTCATGACTACTTCAAATCCATTGTAATTACAATTTTGCAATTGTGGCTTTTAGAAGACACTTTCCAGAGACTGTTACAATTATTTCAGCAGAAAAACAAGAGCACAGTCCGAAAATATCATCGAGTATTGTAGCTGGTGTTTTCTTCTGTTTTCCTAGTGGTAATAGGGAGAGCTTATAGGGGTTGGGATTTTCTCTGGAAGGAAGAAGAGTTCAGTCTTGATTGAGCTTGAGGTGGTGGGAGGACATCCACCTAGGGCTGTCAGTAAGACATGCAGAGATCTGTTCTTGAGCCTGTGTTTCAGAGGATAGGAAGGAGAGATACAGTTAATGATCAGTCTCACACCAATGGTAGGAGAATTTGTGAGATGTGATGACTGAACCATGAGACTTGGTATAAAGCAGGCTTTCTCAAAATACTGATGACTGAGGGTCAATTGAGGGACCCAACATTGGATTAAGGACCACCTAAGAAAAAACAGAACACAAAATAATTCCAAAACCAGTCAGTTAATAGTCTATTCTAGACTAATAGTCATGCCAATTGTAAATCATGTGAGAAATGTATGATGTGTTATTTAGAGAAAAAAAATCCCATTTGTCCATTTGTAGATGTTGTAAGGACAAAGGTGCAAGTCTTCAGTTTAAACTTTGGAAATGGCTGTGAATTTTATGGTTGGTATCATAATGGTATTTTATGTTCAACTCCTTGCACATCGCATTTACCAGCTTGCATCACTTTATCCGACCCATAAGCTACAACAAAGAAGTGTTGCACTGTTTCTCCTGGAACTCTGTGGGACATTGTTTGGGCGATGGCCATGGCACCTCCATCTCACTAACTGGCTAACATACCTGCAGTGATGATTTAATCTGTCTCGCGAGTAGGCATCTCGCAATGTGTACAACCATTCCTAACTTTACAGCTCAGCCCGGGGGCACAGTTTTACCATTCTGAAAACAAAGTACTGTGTTATGTAGGTTGGTTTGAAACTGCATTGGAATTGGAACAAATATAATACATACGTTTCATTATATTACCTTAACTCATCGCAGGCCACCAGAAAGATTTCCGAGCGTTGCCATTGAGCCGCAGGCTGCAATTTAAGAATGCCTGGTGTAAAGGGAGATTGGGAGAGGGCCCCAATAGAGGATGTGGTGGACAAAGAGACCCTCTTCATGAAACCTGATAGTTGCAGTCAGACAGGCAGGAAGCAAACTGTGCAAGTGCCAGAAATTCCAAGGTGTCCAAGGTCAAATGTAGTAAAGAGGTCAAGCAAGGTGAGCACAGACGATAGAGAGGCAACCTGGAGTAGCATGGAGTGCTTCTGAAACAATGAGACGTCTTCCACAGGGAAATTCCAGATGGTAATTCCAAGGTAATTCCAGATGGTAATTCCAGAACAGCTAACACAAGCTGTTGCTGTCAGCACTGCAGTTTTGTGGTTAGCTGTTCCAATAATGCAGAAGAATAGTGAAGAATAAACCATTTAATAGATTTCCAAAAACTGTCACACATCAAGGAGAGAAATTCTGCTAGTTGACCAAATCTACCCCATAGTAAGCAAAAGTACTCCAAAGTAAGTAAAAATGCTCAGCTACCTTAAGGTACACAAGTGATTTAAAAAAAAAAAACAACTAAACAAAAAAAAAAAAAAAAAGCAGTTGCTAAAAAAGTGATAAAAGCTACATATAACGTTAAAAGCTACACCAAAATACCAAAATGTGCTCAGTTACCCAGGAGTACTCGAAGTGCTAAAGGCAACCCAAATGTGTGCCAAAGTATCCAAAAGGGTTCAGGTACCCAAAAGCACCCAAGGACCCAAAGGTGCCTAGTTAGGGCTGGAACATGCTTCTCTGCCTGCACATCAGCAAATGTGCACAGGTGCCATTCGGTGTCATTGGGAGATGTTTGCATGGCTGTTTATGCTCCAGCTGCACTCACAAGTAACTCAAAGTATCTAATAAGCCTCAGTTATCCTAAAATACCACAAACTACTCAACTTTCAAAACATAAATCTGCATCTTAAATTCTTATTATTTGTTAGATTTCAAAGCTGAACCTGTCAAGCATAATGTTAATTGAAGAGAAAATGTTTCCTTGCCCAAAAATTATGGCTACTTTTGGTTACTTTGGGGTTCTTTAATTTGGGTAACTTTCAAGTACCTGGGGGTACTTTGGGGTAGACTTGGTTACTGTGGGGTAACTGAGCACTCTTGGGTAGTTTCGGGTAACTGGGCATTTTGGAGTACATATGAGGACTTTTGGGTAACAGTTTGGGGATTTTGGGTACCCGGTGGGATTTGTTTGAGAACTTTGGGTAGTTTGCTAACTGAAAACTGTAGGGGATCCTTTCATTTCACTGTAAAAATACAATTACACTGCATTGGACAAAACCTGAAAAATAACCAAATTAAGGCAAACAGAATACTGTGCTGTCATCCTTATGCAGTGAGTGGAGAATGTCCATGAAGCAAGCTCAAACAAGCCGTTATTACATAGTTATCCAATTGCTATATAATCATAGAGAACCACAAGCTTTAGTGTTCCAGAGTAAAATTTTATGTGTAAGAAAAACAAGCAGTTTGGTGTGTTGTGTTGTATATACTAATGAAGGATAATGCTATGACCCAGTATATTTCAAAATACGACTCCCTGAAACCAGTTACCTAAAGTTTTTGTTTGTTTACTTTGTTTATGTTTTGTTTTGTTTTGTTTTATCAGATTTCAAATTGTCACCTCTGTACAGTCTGTGCTCCTCTTCTTGAGATATGTGCTATTCATCTAAGTCTTTTGGTTCCTATGCCTGCCAAAAAGTAAACAACCGCTGGTTGCACAGGGTTTCTTCTCTGCTTCATGTCCAAGCTATTTTTAAAGTTGCAGGTTTAAAGGTTTATTTTATGCAGTAGCTGCTCCTGGCAGACTTGTCAGGAGAACCAATCACTAGATAACACCAAAGGGTTGTTCCATAGGCTGCACTCTACACAGAAGGCCTATTTGTGGATAACTACATATAGTTCATTAAATTAAATGAGTTATATGCCTTGAATAAAATTATTTTGGCTCTGCATTGACTTAACAATCCACTGTGGTCATCAGTCATCAGCCTATAAATTGTCATCTATCAAGTTGGTCTCACAAACCCAAATACAAACACATGAGGCAACTGCTTAAGCATTACTGACAAATAAACGGACTCTCACAATCATTTGATTCAGTCGTCACATACATTTAATTGTGGGTGCAGCAAATCCAGAGTCAAAAGCAGTGGCACTGTGGGTGTATGGAGCTGCTCTGCATATATTTTTCTGTGAGAATTTTTTCCTCTCCACACAGGAACACAAGAGTTTAAAAAGAAAGCATTTTCCATTTTCTTCTTTATGAGATCCATTGCTGGAAATTTCATGACCTAACAACACCCTGCTAATCCCCTGCTTTATTTTAGCAACCCAAAAATAATGTGTGGAATCTGGAGATTAAAAAAAAGATAACTTGTAAAAATCACCATATACTAAGAACCTTTTTTTTTTTTCATTTTTACAGCTCGACCATGATGCATAAAACCCACAAATGTGAAACCTCTGGGAAAAGGGATTTAGTCTATTAAAAAGAATTTTACATCAAAAAAGGTTTATAGTGGGTCTACTTAGATTTCAGTGACAAGCAGAACCCACATAGGTGCCAGACTATATCACTCACTCATGCTGAAATGTTGCTTGCCTGTTTTTCAAAGCAGCAAAGTGATGAATAACCCTCCCATTGAAATGAGCCATGGTCCTAGCTAGTTGCCTTGCCATGAAAAGCAAGGCCGATGCGTTCAAATGTTCCCTTCCTGTTGCATTTAAGGGGAATCTCTTGATTCTCTCTAAGGTCACCCGCCATGTTGCCCGCGGCCTTGAATGTGACTGCAACGCTGGTGGCCCACCTCCTATGATCCCTACACCTGGATACCTGTTCTGTAGGCTATGATGTAATTACATAAGTGTAAGCCAAGCCAGATCCCATAGAGATTGCTCTGCCGTTCCTGCAGTTTACAAACAATTTCCCTTAACATCAAGGTCTATGAGAGCCATCTAGGCGACCTTCAGACAGGCCCAAACCGCCCCAAAGGGACAGTACTCCACAGAAAACGTATTGACAATGAACAGGCAATGATATTCAGAGGCAGGACAAACCGTGTAGCACAGTCCCAGCTAGGTTTATGCTGTGGTATAATGTGATAGAAAATTTATTCATTCCTTTCCCATTAGGTGATGCATTGCCCAGTCGCTCCAAGGCACAAGCTGCCCTCGATTTTATGTAAGAAAAAATGTCTGATACAAGCGTAATAGTCTACTAATTCTAGTCTCAGATCTAAGATAGCAAAGAAAACGGTTACTTAAGCAAAGTTGTTTACTGTGTTACGGAAGATTATCATAGCTACTCATCACTATGGCTATATCGGTTAATTTCCAAGCATGTCACTTTTTGTTAATACGGTAATCGCTATATGAAAATTTGCACTCTATTTCCCACGAGAAGCAGTCTCAGCTTCTCAGACATGTTTGTTCCCCCATGCCATTCACTGGTTGCATATTTTCGACTTTTTCCACCCCATACTTTGGGACCTCTCTGTCTATCAGGGTGCCCAGCATGAGCAGGCGAATGCTTTCATTGAAATGAACTTCCAAAGAAGTTCAAAGCCTCTTGGCCCGTGGTGTTTCTCAGTGTGAAAGGCCCTTCAAAGGTTTGTTTTAACTTGAAAGCACTGTGCTGAGGGGCTTCTTCATTATGAGTCCTCATCGTTCAGAGACAAGTGATCACACAACAGCCCCTGCCACCTTATTTCATTTGAATGATTTTTTCATCCATGTTGATATTAACAGATACATGTGTAAAATCTACATGATATATAAGCACTTCTAAGTCTAAGTCTAAGTCTACATGATATATAAGCACTGAATATCATATAATGGTTATATATAACCATTACATGATATTATATCTAACCAATATATAGACTCACTCTGCTTAGACTGATATTTTGCCTGTTTTTAATGTGTTTTGAAAGAAAATCTACGACTACAGCAATGTAATCTATGCACTCCGCTTATCATAGAGCATTGTTTTTGCTCCAGGGCGAGCAAAATGCTACCTCCTGGTTGCACTCACAGAAATAAGGATTGATGCAGGCCACGTAAGTTTATCGTTCCATTTCATTGCAGTCCTGGTACCAATCATAGCCTCAGCATCTCAATATCTATTTGCATATATCAAATCTGGAGCAAATCTTTTATTTGCAAAAAGTAATGTTGCGTTGTTAGCTGATATAATAGTCGTTGAACAAGTACACTACCTGACTTTCTCATGAGATTTTCTATGGTGTTCAAAGCATTTCTTCCAAAACCGTGCAGCTGAGTGTTTATCTTTAGTCCTACAAGGTTGTCAGAACTGGCAATCAGGACAGGGTTGTATCTAACTAATTATCAAAACATGCTGACTGATAACATAGTCAAGCAGAAGGTTCATGTTATCTGTTGCCGTTTTGTTTGTTGTAAAAAGCAATACATATACATATACAATACATGGCCATTCTGATACATCCACTTGTAGGCGACCCTGTACAATTCACTCTTCTTCTTGTTTGAAATCAATCTCTAATTCAAACATGTATGGCTGAATTACTCCTATATTACCAGTTGCTATTGCAAAGTATTAAATCTAAGCCATTTTATGGCATGAAGGGCTTTTCTTTAATCTTTAATATATTTAGCTGGCAATTTTGTTCAACAGATTGTAGTGAATTTACCTCTCCATGCTTTTTTCTGGAAATGAATGTTAGTGCTGGTCCATTGTCTGCAACACAAAGATGCAGGTTAGGTAGTCACTGCGGAGCTACACAAGATGCCATGCCATGTGCACCTCAGTGACACAGCTCCTACACAGGTGCCAAATACAATGTAGCATCAGTTCAAAGGAAGATTCTGCCTTAACTGTCCCTGGCATGAAATAGAAGGTCATCCAGAAATAGAGAAAAACATGAGGTATGTGTCTGGTCTTAAACACACTTATTGTGTCCAACCTCAGCAGCAATGGCACGCTGTGAGAGGCCTTGCTTAAGCAGCTCAACAATCCGACCGCATTCAAAGACAGAAAGCTTTTTTGCCTTTGCCATCAGGAGGTCATGACAGTGTGGATACCTGACAGAAAATGACACTGAATCCACATTTTTGCGAAGATTTGGCTTTTAAAGGCTGTGGTCTTAAACTTTTGATCAGCTGATCAACAGCCTGTTTCAGTTTAATGGTTGTTTGCAATAAATTGCTTACTCCAATTTTTTTTGTCTCACTCCCATTTCTTCTTTTTGCATTTTGAAGCTCTGCTTAGAACCTTCTTAAGATCAAACAGTGCAAAATGTAAATTCTTGCAATTTCTCAACTGGTCTTAAGATTTTGATCAGGAGTATATTATCTTGATAATCTGTATTTGAACTTCATCCCTTTCAAATGACGTATAGTAGCTTACACTAGTCTCTTCATATACAGTTTGTATTTCGTGTCGAGGGTTTCCTCCAGAAACATTTTTAGACCAGGTGGTAATGTCTTGATAGAGGCTCGACACTCATTGGCGATCTAATGTAGGTAACCTGACATGAGCCCAGCGGGGGCACGACACCACATCCTGATGGCAGTGGTACAGCTGCAACAACAACTATACAACACAAATAAATCCACTGGGATTCAACTGCCACCTTATGGTTAAATCATTTGCTTTTGTAATCCTGATAATTGGTTCCAGGATGTTATCACACATCTAACAGGTACCAGGCAACAACTATCAACCCCACAGCAGACTGCAAGTACAATAGCAGTTAACCAATAGGTACTGTCAAATAAATTTTTTACCTTGACCTAATGTAATTTCAAAGAATGATAAAATTAATCTCAAAAAAGTAACCGATCAGTGTTACCTTAATAAATTTGCCTTTGACTGGCATTTGTGTGTGTTGATATAGCTGTAGTTGTAGTTATAGTTGATAGATATAGGTGAGAGATGGAATCTCTTAGTTTAGTATATGTGCATGAGCCTCTTTTCCACTCCCACAATCAGCCTTAATTTAGTGAAGACACACCCTTAACCAGCCGTTTTCATATCATTGCACCACCTGCTGCTTTACACCTGTCAGCAAAGAAAATGGGAAATCAAAAGTGCTATTTCACTGACTGTGTTGCACTTGAGGTTCTCCTACAGTCAGAACAGCTGTCAATATGCGTGACCATTACTCACGGCTGTGCGGCTCATATAATTAATTCATCACATGGACCTATTAAGTCATATCTCAGAAATGTATCAATGATTGATGCTCATATCTAAACTGACATTACAACATGTGTCACAAGTAAGGATTAAAGAAAGAGAATATTAACCATCAAAAAAATTTTGACAGAATTTTGATTAGATTGATTAAATTAATCTCACAAAAGTAATCAAAAGTAATTCAGCAATGTTGCCTTCATAAATTTGCCCATTGATTGGCATTTTAATAAATCTGTGTGTGTTGATATAGTTGTAGTTATAATTGATAGATATAGGTGAGAGATGGAAACCTTTAGTTTAGTATCCAGATATATAATGCACACACACACACACACACACACACACACACACACACACATCAGTGTATCTGGTTATCAACCTAAAGATTGTTTTACTAATAGATTGCATCTCTCAGCTGATATTTAATCTCCGCCTCATCACATCACCCTCAGCTCTAGAAAAACTTTTTATACATTTTGATGAAACCAGTTTATGTGCAGGAAATGGTGTATGTATGTTTTTTGTACATACACATTGTTTATACATCTGGCCCCTGGTCTCCTAAAATGATCTTCCTAAACTGCGTTCTCGATTACATATCAAGTGAAGCGTATTTTTCCATGGATTATGTTTGTCTGTTTTGCCATAGGTGTAGTTAAATGATTAAATGATTTAACTGGAGTGTTTCACCAGTTTACAGTGTAACTTTGCTCTCTTGTCCTTTAAAAGACATCTTCTCAGGTGTAAATTGGCTATCAGTTTTGATTGCTGCCCTCGGCAGGCCCTGTGCACAGCACACTGAGTGTGAGGAAGCTCCTGCTGTGATGGGATGGAAACCCCCTGGCACAAGGGGAATGATGCTTAGAAATGTCCTGTCACAAATCTGTCACAGCCTTAGGGGACAACTCTTCCAGTGCTACTTTGTGTTCTTTGTGTTCTGTCTGAAATTCTAACTTATACACTGTAGATGTGACACTTTTCAGTGTGCTGCAAGCCAAAGTGTGTGTTGCACCACCCAGTCTTATTTCACATGTTTCAAACTACTGTTGCACTAGTATTTCAGTGTCATTCACTGGCTTAACACCCAACCACTTTGATTCTAGTAATGTTTTTGTTGTGACAATTATTTCCAGTTACACTCTGACCACAACGATGAACAAAAGAAACATATCTTACAGTATTATCACCCTTTATTAAGGCTCAGAGCATGGCACAAAAGAAATCAATCTTCGAAGTGCGCAAGAAAAAGTGAACAGAAGATTTCCTTGATAGTCCAGTTCTGTGTCTCATTCTTATCTGCTTTCTTTTGTTCTGTTAATGTTCCAGGTTGTTTGCTGCGTCTTCTCACATTCTGTGTACACACTTACTGCACTCAGTAGTTCTCCACTTCTTCTGTCCCTTTTTTAAGCTGACAGTTAACAATAACCCTTACTCTGTTACATATAGAGAAAACATTTTATAACACTGCCTTGCTTCTGCGTCGTCTGCATTTGTGGCACCTATTCAAGTACTAAAGGATTAGGGTTAAATGTGATAAACGTTAATTGTGGTACATAAAAATAAAAATGAGCAAACATGTTTATATGAACGCTGGAATTTCCTTATCAGTATTACATGGTATTCACAGCATTTTCAGAGTCATCTGTGTAAAGAAAGAAAGACGGGTATATGGCTCTAAGGTATGCAAGTGGAAGCATGACCACCACTCAAGTCGATGCTGAAAGGGGTGTGTGTGTGTGTGTGTGTGTGTGTGAGAGAGAGAGAGATAGAGAGAGATTGAGTGAGTGTGTGTACATGCATTTCAAACACCTGCTCTCCTCACTCTGTGTAATTGCAGGTGTTCAGTGGCAGACTGTTCACTGCGTGGAGAAAACATCTGGAATAGTGGAGGAGCACTTCTGTGACCCGTCGACCCGACCCGATGATAAACAGGCCAGCTGCAACAAGGAGCTGTGTCCAGCTATGTGTGTTTATCCTCCAGACAGCTTCTGCATACAAAGTCACAGTACACATAAACAAAACACATACCTCAACCCTTGCACCTGAGACACATATCAGCTGTAAAGGACACATAAAATATAGATTCAGTAAAACTGTGGCAAGAGCACATGAAACCAAGCTTTTATAACACACAAACATGAAATGAAACACAACGGCAGTAACCAGTCTCCTGGTAAACATGATTTGAGTTTGTCCTGAACAAGCACTCTATACTTTTACAGTGAAACGCTGAGTGCTGGGTGTTCGGAACAAACTTTTTTAAGAGCAAATTACTTAACCACCCACAAACACCGCATTGTGTCAGTGTCCATGTAAACACAAAAAAAAGATAGGACAGGATGGAAATGTTCTGCGGGGTTTGTGCATTAACCACTGAAACTCAACAATCTCCTGGAATTCATGACTCCATCATCCGGTATGAGGTGATAGCTTCATAAAATCATAAATCACAAAATTGGAAATGGCACACCACGTAGCATTTATTATTGCAGGTGATTAGTACATTTTGAAGTCACATTGTGAGCTGCTAATTACAGTGCAACACTGTGTAATAATAATTTATTCCTTTATTTATTTATTTGACGCTCTCCTCCATTTTTTGAGCTGTTGAAAATGTGATTCGGTGATATTTCTGGCTATACTAAATGTTGAATCATCTTTATCAAACATCCACAGATACAGTGTGGTCGTTTGTGCCATGGGACAGTAAAAACCATATTTATTGCACATTTAAAGAACACAGCCAAATAAAGCAAGTACAATATGAGTCAAATCAATCAAATGTACTACCACCAATTGGATTTTTTTTTTTTCCATTGGGTGTGTCTCATCCTATAGATGGTGGACGGGAGAGTGGCATAAATGCTCAGCTAGCTGTGGGAACCTGGGCCTGACTAAAAGGACAGTGATCTGCATCCAAGCAGTGAGTGTGGAGGAGCAGAGAGCCCTGCAGCCCACTGAATGCAAACACATGCCCAAACCTCCGGCGATATCCTCCTGCAACACACACATTCCCTGTCCGGCGGACTGGAGCACAAGCAGCTGGTCGGAGGTGAGTCTGCTCTGGCTGTACGAGCCCTGGTTTGTTGAAACACAGCTGAGGGAAAAGTCAAGCCAAGCAAGACAAGTCATTGCTCAGTTGATTTCCGTGAATTCTGCACACACTTGCAGAAGGTTTGTCAACTTTTTTTTCAGGAAGAAAGACTTTTGCAAATATGATTCCAATTGTCCCCTTTCTCACAAGCCCCTCAGTAAATGATTTCAATTTTCTGGTCTGCATAAGTTTGCACAGAGTAAAATAAAAATGGACCAAAGCGAAGAAAACCAAAAACATCGAATTCATTCTGAATCAAGCTAGGAGCCTAATGTGTAAGTGAGACAATGCCCTTAAACTCTGGTACATTTGGATTCACCAATCTGTTAATTTAGAGCTGATGTGAAGGATTTGCTGGTGACTTGCAAAGGCCCCTCTAGGCATTGGAACAAACTGTTATAGTTTAGGATAACAGACTCACAATCATGTTTTTTTTTGTTTGTTTTGTTTTGTTTTTGTTTTTTTTACTACATTACTTGTTCAAATCTACTTAACATACAGTTTTACAGTTTTATCCTTTATTTGTATCTTTTTAATTTGTGATGTCCTTGTTTTGTTTTGTTTTTTACTTCTTTACTTGTTTTAATCTGCTTTTCATGAATAGTTCAGACACATTATAGGCCCTGTTTGAATGGGTGCCCAAAGACTGCACAAATGACCAGTTGGTGTTTTGGTGACTTGGAAACATGCTTTGGGGGGGCTTCGAAGATGATGAGATGTGCTATTTTGGTAAAAAAAAAAAAATCAAGTCATTGCAATAAGGGTCCTGGGACCATGCTTAATGCAACATTTTTGGAAGGTGCAGCAGCTCCAAATGGGTGGTTGTTTGGAGACGTATTTTGCACATCGCTTATTACACCAAATATTATGCCAACAACTCAACAGCAATGTAGATTCACCAAAGCATTGTTGTGGATAACCTTTAAAATACACCAGGAACAGATACAGTGGCATAGGCAGGGCAGCGAGGGTTTCTTTACCTGCTACACCAACTGCATCTTTGTTGCCTGTGGGTTGCATGGCAGCATTATTTTTCATTGTTGGAGGGCTGCATAGCCACGTGTAGAGAAAAATAAGAAATAGATATAGATAGATAATAGCCACTTAAAAATTGAGATCAGCAGCACAATGCCTGTGTGGTGTGCGCTGCTTCCATGGACAGTGTAGCAACTTCAGCTGGTTATAATGGACATGTTCGGCTGCAGCAGCCATGTCACAACGCATCTGTGCTTGGTGTAGTTTGGCCCTGAGAGCAATCGTGCAGAATGTCAACATGACTTGTCGGAAGAGACATTACAAAGAGTAAGGCAGAGAGAGGCTCAACTGAATGTGGCGATGGTAGAGCAGGCCAGCTTGATGCACAGCATATGGCAGAGTAGGAACTAGCTGGCAGAGGGGTTGTACCCATAGACTGTATTTTTATTTCTTGAATTGGTTACATGGTTTAATTCATTTAAGAAAAAAAGTCAGTGATGAATTGCAGGTGTACTTAATTTATTCATGCATGCCTGTGACATAATGAATTATATGAAGCTGAATCTCAATACTCCTCTAATGTATTCCACTGCACCCAGCCCCTTTACACATGCACACTGGTCAAGGCTGAGCTCAGACAAACAGAAACAGGGAGTTAAATTAGGGTCCATTAAATAAGTTAGCAAAGAGTCGCTGGCACTACAAAATAACCACTCATATTCTCTCGTCTCTTTCCCATAGTGCTCTTTGACATGTGGAAGTGGTACACAACACCGGAATGTAACCTGCTCCAGAAACACAGGCATAGACTGTGACCCACAAAAGAAGCCCATCGCTATCACTTCATGCTACCTCCAGGACTGTCCGCAGGTAGTGGATATTTCTGAAGGTTATGACTGGTCTGGAAGTGGCTGGTCCAGCAAAGAAGTCTTCAATGAAATCAACTCCATACCTGAAGCCAACCCTCTTCCTAAATACAGCACCACCAGAGCCCAGCCAAAGAATCATAACGATCTAAATAACTTTATCGAGGCAGACTTTTCCCATCCCAATCACATTGAAAATACTAAGCAAAATAATGTTCAAGTGGATGATTTTTACTATGATTATAACTTCATCAACTTCCATGAAGACTTGTATGACTTTGACTCTGGGGACAGTGGAAAAGATACAGGGGACAGTCATGGGTCTGATCTTCCACCAGAGGCCAAGACAAACCACAGCATGAAAGAAAACATTTACAAGGAAACTACAAGTCCTCCCACAACTACCTCAGACACTTCTACAGTTTCTAAGACTACTGCATACTCTTTGAAAATTGAGAAACCACAGGACATTAATCTAGACGATGTTGAGGAGAACGGAAAACCACCGACAAAGAACTCTGTTGCAATGAATCCTGAAATTCCAGATGTTTTTCTCTCTGAAGACTATTTTCTGCCAGTCTCTACCACTTCCTCACCACCTTTTTCTCCAACAAAGTTTTCACAAACACTGAAAGAGAAACACAGCAGCCTTGGTCAGCCTGATAACATGAGCACAATTCCAAATCTAGCATTCACTACAAAGCAGCCTACTCAGGGCCCAGAATGGGGGCAACATGGAAAGGAAGCTGAAAATGGCTATGAAGATTTTACTGAGGAAGAAAACCATTCTGAGGATGTTTTTGCTACAGTAAATTATGCTGATATTACTCCAGTCAGTCAGACTAATGAAGATAACACACTAGCTACACCAGTGAGAGCTGAGGAGATAGAGGATCTTGATAATTTGACGTACAGTTACAGTAAAGATATCTCTGACTCCCAAGGAGAGAGTCCAGAACCACCTTTAGGTTCTCCATCTCAAGAAAAAGGATTTCAGTTTGAGACACAACTGGATGAAAGTACCACAGAAATACCTCAGACAACTAGTCTGTCATCTGATACGTCAAAGATATTTTCAACTGCCCTCATACTGGGAGAGTCTGACGCTGATCAAACTGATTTTAATGACACAAATGCTAACAGTCAGGGCAATGCATGGGTCACTGACCCTGACCTCACTGTGACCTCACTTCCTGCCTCTCAGGAGTCCACTACTCTTCCCCTGCCTACTCAGCCAGTCTCAGGAAACCAAGAGTACTCTGATGCCACCTCATCAAAAACTGGAACAAACTTCTTACCGTCTACAGAACTGGAAGGAGGCACCCAGCCTTCACCATTTTACACAATTACCGATTCCCAGCCAGTTACAACAGAACAGGTACCCACAAAAATGACCTTATTAGACAGAACAACACCTCGTAGAGCAAATCCTAGAGTCCCTTCTTCCTACGACTGGATTGATTTTGACTACAATGAAATTGTCATCCCCCCTGTGCTGAGAGACAGAGGTAATAGCCACCCTGCCCCTTCATACGAACTTCCAACAAGCACTGCAGCGACTGCTCAGTATAGCACAAAACCAGACATTCAGTCCCCAGAGCCTGCCATGCTCACTTTGCCAACCCGTCCACCTACTCTGTGGGCTGTTCCCGTGTCGACATCAGTCCAAACCTCAACCCAAGTCACTACAGCTGCCTACTGGGTCACCGGCAACTGGAGCGCAGTGAGTTCTGGCCCTGTTTGCATACATTCCACACATTCTGGTGGCGTACTTATACCATGGGGGAGGAACAAGGCTTAGTTGTGTCTCATTATTGCTGTCTCTATCTGCTTTAAAGTGCTGGCATTGTCTCAATTGCAGTTCCTGGCACAGATTAAACTAAATTCTCCCTGTGATTTGTTAGAGCTTTTTCCTTGGGCTAACACTCTAATGTCAGTACTTTTCCTCAAATGTCTTAAATTCTAGTGGGACAACTCATAAATTTCTGCCTCTTCTGGCACTCCTGCTGTGCTATAACCATTTCCAATGAAATTACCATTTATTTGCATAATAATGAATGCTTGTTAAAATAAAGTAGATCCTATTGTGCATACAAAATTAATCTTATAATTTGATAGGGTTTGCACTGTTATCGAGCTCTGCCTTGCATGTATAGTGCTGAGCCATTGAAACTCTAATCACTAATTGTCTTCTAAGTGTAGAGGAAATAAAATCTCTGAGTGTAAGTGGTGTCTCCTTTTGTCATTGCTCTTTGCTTGTTGGCAGTGCTCTACCAGCTGTGGTCTGGGTGCCATCTGGAGGGCTCTGTCCTGCAGCACAGGCTCAGAGTCAGACTGCGACCCAACCAAGAGGCCTGTGCCAGCCCGACGCTGTTACCTGCGACCCTGCTCCACGTGGAAGATGGGGGAATGGAGCAAGGTAGGACTTGGTGGTCTTTTTACACATTTTTACATTCATTAGACTTTATAATGAATTTTTAGCTGTTTCCAAGACCTCATAGTGTTTGAGCAAAGGTCATGCTGTGTGTTATGCCAGTGCTCCAAGAACTGTGGAGGTGGTGTGGCATTGCGTGAGGTCCAGTGTTTTGACATGCGGGACCAGAGGCCCCTCCGTCCTTTCCACTGCCAGGCAATCTCCCCCAGGCCCCGAACCCAGATGCCCTGTAACCCTCAGCCATGTCTTGACTGGTATACCTCCTCCTGGGGACAAGTGAGTGCCTTCTTTTCTTTGTTAAAGGCAGAATGAGTAGGTTTCGTCGCTGCGGTTTGTAAACACAACATTTAAAGTTGGCCTGCCCTCCCTGGCTAAGATAACCACCGGCCGGCACCTACCTGTCCAACGGGAAACAAGCCAGCATGGCATCGCTCATCATCCTCATCCTCTCCCCCAGTGCTTGCCCGCAGATGAAAGCCAACCCCAGATTCACTCTTGTTGTGGAATGAGCTTTGTCCGCTTGGTGTTTCCTCGTCATGTTTCCTATTTTCCGGTCAGTCAGCATCCACTTTTTTAGTAGCTTCCTATTGGATATCATGCTATCGATCTGGCACCACATGCTGTGATTGGCTGGGAGCTACACACCCGCTGCCCGAAAGCTGACACCTAGAAGAGTCCCGAGCTCAGCAAAACACAAATCTCCAGGCAGAGGGCAGGGTGTCTGCAGACACACACACCAACACACACTTCTAGTGGGTCATAAGTGATGATTGAGAGGGATTATTTTTCTATAACTCTATACATTATTCTTTCAGAAAATCCTACTCATTCTGCCTTTAAGGTGGTGACTATGCTGAGATTGCACCAAAACAATGTTGTTCCATTTTCATTTGGTTCAAAGGTGAAGCCATTCATTCAGCATATCAGTATCCAAGAGTACACAGGAGCACACAGAATCATAATGATGCACTGGTGCATATAAATGCCCAGAGCAAGCATGACCAAGCTTATTACAAAACAATATGAAACATGAGACTTGTTCTCTAACTTAAGCACCTGCTGAGTTGGCAGTTTTCAGACAAGATAAGATACAAATACAGTGGAAGGTAATGCAACTCTGAATTGCATGTCTCACACTATACTGCATGTGAAAATTTATTTAACTTGAAGTTGTTTTTTCTCTGTCAATGTGGTACTGTGGAAGTTGATGTGAAATGAGGAACAGTGAAATGAGGAATCAAAATAATATACAGTGGTGGAAAAAAGTTTTCGGACACCCTTAAAATTTTACACAATCTCACAATCTCAAATATTATCATGAAATATTTGTGGAAAAAAATTTGTGTTTCAAAAGGTGTGGCTGCATTAGACAGATACAAACAAATACAAATTTTATTTTTTTGTTTATTGGTTACAAGAAAAACTAACAAAACTAAATTCTTGACAGTTTAATCTTTATCTTCAGGCATGTTTCCTGCGTTAGGTTCCTTGTTTTAGCCATTTTTGTGTCTGAAGAACTTTCAAATGTGCTGGCTTTATATAGACACGAAGCTTGGCAACAAAAATTGTGTCTTTTAATAAAAAGAACGACCTTCATCACTGGTACCAAAATGACCCAATACTCAAAATTTCTTATGTATTTTTATGGAACCAATCAATTTTAAGTTTTTAATGGCTTTTTTAGGATTTGTTTAGTATTTTGGCTGTGACTGTACTAAAAGAAATTGTACTTAAAGAGACCTAAGAGTGATTCTTAATGCAATATTTCACAAATGCATGGGGTTTTCCACCACTGTATATGGATTATATATAGAAGATTATATTATACCTAAGTGGCGAATTCAGATACAATGTATGTGTTACTCATGTAGGAACCAAAGTTACTATAGTTAACTAAAACTAACTGAAATAAAAATAAAAATGAGACTTTAGGGGGGGAAAAACATTAAAACTAACTGTGGCAATATTGTGTACTTAAAACTAACTAAAATAAAATACAAATATACAGAAAATGTCTTTAGTGTTTTTGTCAATGTGGTGAAATCTGTCAACACAACAATCATTAGGAGGCATTGGTGCTGATGTTTATTAAGACTGGAACATCTACATGATCTACATTATAACAAAAATAAATAAACTGAAATGAGCAATCCCACTCTGGAAACTAACAGAATTCAAAACAAAAATTGAAAAATGAAATAGCGAAAACTGATGAAAAATACAAAACAATAACTCTGGTAAGAACACAAGCAGGAGAAAGCAAAGGACAGTTCCCACTGCCGACTCAGAGCACTACAGAGTATCTGATGAGCAGTCTTACCTCTATCCGGTTGGATGCTACCCTCCTTTCTACTGCCTCCTTCAGGTCACGAAGCTCTGTCTGCATCCTGGAGTTCTGCTCCCTGATGTCCTCCCTTTCAAGGCAGGCGGCATTGTACTTAATCTGGCAGAGGGAACATCATAAATTCTTATTAAAAATGCTCTGATTATAAGTTTTAAAATATGTCCAAGAGGTGACAGAAAGGGTAGAGGAGTATGAGGCCAAGTAAGTAATCTAGTAAGTTATGCAAGGGTGAAATGGAAGTAAATAAAAGTACTGTAATGTCTTTCATGTCTCCAGACAGAAGAGCGAGGTTCTGGTCCTTCTGGCCCAGCTCACTGCGGAGGTCTCTGGTTTGGTTAATCAGATCCAGCACAAAACCCTGTCAAATGACACAAGGGATACTCAGCTAAGCAGCAGAGCACGGACAAAGCAATTAAATTTGAAGTTATAAAAGATAAATAAATAAGTAAAAAAAGAATATGAAGTAATGATAAATGGAGGCCTACTTTGTCCTGTTCAATCTTCTGCTCCAAGCCATTTATGGTTTCACTGGCACTGGTCAGATTTTGCTCAAGATTTGCAATGTTAGAGGCCTTTAATAAAAAAAAGGAAAAATCACGAAAAAAAAAAAAAAATCAATAAAGTCTTGAACTGTATTTGCCGTGGTAGAAAAAAAACAACAACAGCATATTGGCATAATTTGCAAACATGCATAGTGTGCTCAGGACTGACCTGTTGTTGATTTTGTGCAATCAGATCAGAGACTTGTTTTCTTAGCTGTGCATTCTGCTCCATAGTGTCAACAAGTTCCCTGAAAGTGTCAAGGCCAATCATATAATATTAGCATAAAACAACAATTGAAAACCTCTTGACAGTAATTCATAATAACACAAATTTACAGAGACACAATGCTGTACCATACTCACTTTGATGTAGTCTCCTTGTTTTCTCTTAACTGGGAGGTCAGGGTGTTGGTGTGTTCTTGCTCAGTTTGCAGGGAACTTCTCAAATCCTACAATACAGGTAAAAAATGAGGGCTAACAGAAAATTGAGACAGTTAAAAGGTAACAAGCTACATAGCAGTTAGTAAAAAAAGACCTCAAGTTTAGTTTAGCTCACTAACCGTGACCTCTGCCTTCAGATGGTCAATCTCCTGCTGCCTGTCCTGCAGCTGCTGCCTGGCCTGATCAGCTTCAAACTTGGCCTCTGCCTGCAGCTGGTCGAAGGAGTCCTGCAGCGTCCTGTGCTGCTCCAGAAGCTGCTCCCACTCCAGCCTGGAATTAGGACATGGCTGCTGTTTGTGCAATTGAAAAAGACAGCCTATATTTGTGTTTTTAGCCCATGCACTGCACTACAAGCAACCATTTTCAAAAACAGAACACACCTGTTTATATCTTTGAATGCGTTTTCCCCACCTCCAAGGCAGCCATCTTTATCCATTCATTTTACAGTAGAAAAAAAAATCATCCTGTAGACTTAAAATTTACTTCACGGGATTCCATTGCAATGAACACCCTTCCCTAACTATTTTAAGTTACTTTATCGTAATGCATACTGATTTAAAAAAACTGTACGTCTGTTTGTGTGTTCACATCCTGATGGGAAGCTCCAACCTACAAAATTTCTAAGTTTGCTGCAAACCAGTATTACATTAGTGTGTTGTCTTGTCTTTTCATTGGACAAGTTTGCTGAAAAACCAAATCCAGAAAACAAATGTTAATCAAACATAAACGTGACAAAAGTGGACTGTAATGGATTATCCATCTGACACACTTTAAATCTGTGCACTGTGATTTTTGTACCGTAAGCTGGCCAGGGAAAAATCTAAAAAGTGTCCTTTGGAAAGTGGTCAGTACTAATCTGAAGTATGCCCACAGTTTAGTACATGGGCTAAAAGAACATTTGAACCTGGAATTGTCCCTTAATAAATGGCCATGTACTCAAACATTCACCTAAAGCACATAAATGCAAACACAGATGAAAGGACAGCCACAATACAGTAATGTTAGACTTGTGCGTACTGGACTTTGTCGAGCTGAAGCTGTGTGCTGATCAGGCTGCTGGAGATCTGACTCATCTCTTTCTGCTGCTGACTCTGCCCTTCCTTCAGCTCCGTCTTCACAGCCGCCAACTCCTTGTCAGACGACTGCAACACCAGGCGCAGGTCACAGATCTCGCTCTTCAAAACTTAAGAGGGAGAAAGAGTTGGTGCGTTGCTGCTACCATCCCATAACTGGTTGAGGCCCATACTGAAATTTCATGTGAGAGAAACCTCCAAATTCACAAAGAATAACAAGACTACATCTGATTCCCATCACAACACAAGAGACCCTTCAGCGCCTTACCTTCCCCAGCCTGCTGCTCAGACTGCAGGGTCCGCTGAAGGTTGTCTATGGTCTCTTGCAGGCCGAGCTGCTCTTTGTTCCTAATGGCTTGCTCAGTAGAGAGTAGCTGCATCAGGTGCAAAGAGAGTTTATGAATTATTACAGAATTAGGATTATACCAGAATCAGATTTTCCTCAGTCAAATCAGATTTGAGCCTTCAATAAGTCATTTCAACAATTGTTTGTTTTCTTGTTTTTTTTAATTCAAAGTCTCTCTGGAAATCAGAAGAGGAATTAGAACAGCTTTGATTTGGATAGACCACATTAATCGTGAGGAATAAGCATACACACCCAAAAAGGTGCAGGCTGTCAGCTCAATACATCAAAAAACAAGGCCACCTTAATATCAAAAGCAATCATAATCAATGGAACAGAGACATAAAACCACATTTGAGCTTTTAAAATCTATAAAATTCATTGAGACAGCTGCAGGAAGAGGTCAGTAAATTTGAGTAACTGCAGCTTTGTTTGAACGATGGGATTATTAGACAGCACATAGCCATATCTGGTTAAATGAAGCACTTGGTATATGATGATATCCCACCTCATCCTTGCGGTCAGACTCTTGTGATATCACAGCCATTTGCTCCTCAAGTTTTGTGATCTGCTGTGTCAGCTTGTTGCTCTTCAGCTCCTCCTCATCCAACTGTGTCTGCACACGACTGGCTTGCTCCTGGCAAGAAGAGGACACAAAGTATTTCATAGATTTGACCAAGAAAATTCAAGCTACCAACTCTATATGCCTTTACAGCACATACAGTATAGGGATAACCCACGCTGCTGTACCTGCACTTGTCGAAGTTCCTCAGTCAGAGCCTCACAGGCCAACTCAGTCATCTCTGGGGGAGGCTGTTCCCCTCGGATATCCTCCACATCCTCCGCTGTGCCGTTCAAGTGTTCTGGGCTGGAGAAAGGCACCAACCGTGACCGCAGGTTGTACGACTTAGTTGGTGTAGTGAGAATCTGTGACGAGATATTAACAGTCAAGAATATGTACATAAAACTGCAGGGGAAAAACCTGATGATTAAAAAAATGATGGGAAAAATCAAAAACAAACAAAACAAGTGATGTAAAACCACTTTTGTTTATTTATACTGCATTAGACAACTGATAGAGAAGGGATGCAGAAGGAAAAAGGGCACCAGACCAAGATATTTGCATCTTAAGATATTTCTTTTTCTTTCTTTTCTTTTTTTTTTTTTTTTTTTTTTTTTAAATCAGTATACATCATCAGCTGTTTGTAGATATCGAGGAAATATGGGTCAGCTTCATTATTTTAAATTAGACTCTCTTAAAATTGAGAAAGAAGTTTCAACACCACCTCACCTTGATAGTTTCAACATGAATTCTATTGAGCTGAGAGAGTTCCTGTTTTTTGTGAGCATTTGTGGCTTCCAGTATGTTTTCCAAATGCCTGTTGGACTTGTCGAGGTATCTCTTCTCAGACTCCAGCTCAGTCATCTGTTTCCTAGAAGACAAAGCACCATCCAAAAACCACATAAGCTCTGCAAACCTAGTTTTAATAAGCCTAAAATAACAACTTTTACTACTATGGGAAAACAAATATACTGTTAAACAGGATAACATAACATTCTATTTATCTTGGTAAACATAGCTCGCTCTAAAGCTGGAAATCAAAGCTGAGTGATAATGCACTACATGTAAATTATATTAAGAAATGTTCATAGATATTTATCTTTTATATATCTGTTCTGTTCTGTTTTAAGCACAATACCAGAACAAAAGAGGTTCTGGCTAAACTGAGCATTACTTCATTTTAAAGCCAACAGTTACAGATAAGGAAATGTGCCTGTGACCCATAAAAGCAGCCTGGGCACTGTGTATCCCTCAGGTAATCTCACATTTACTGCCACTTGTGCTGTTCTACAATATGGCTTACATTTCTCACTTTTGGAGCAGCTTATTCCTAAATCCCTGCTTTGCCTTTACAGAAATCCTACATGAATTTGGGTTTAGAACAGATTTACCCACTGAATACCCTCCTTACTTGGTGACTTCTTTGTACTCTTCGAACGCCTGAATGGTGGCTGTGAGCTCCGACTGTTTCTGAAGTAGCTGAGCCTTTAGCCTCTCCATGGAGGTGGTCGAGACGGATTCTGCAGTCACAGGGGTTGAGTAAGCTGGCTGTGCTGTGGAGCAAAACAAAATCATTTAAATGTATCTAGTCCTGATATTGTTTTACATTTACTAAACCTTTCTCTGATGCTGAAACTCCTTGTCTTACTCTGTGTTTGCCCCTCTGTCTCCTGTGCCCTGTGGAAAGCCTCCTCCAGCTCAGCAGCAGCCTGGCCTGCAGCCTCCTCAGCTCTCCTCACTGATTCAAGCGAGCGGAGGTGACGGTTCTCCTCCCTCAGGCTGTAGTTCTCTGCTGCATATCGGGTCATCTTTGGGTGATGCTCAATCTACAAGGGTACAAATACGAAAATTAAAAACAGCGTTGAATAGAGGGGTAAAGACTTACTCTTCCTCTTAAATGCAGTGCAATAATGGTTGTTGCAAATGACATTCATGCCTCTCATGGTATTATACTGTATGCTGCATTACTAGCAGTTGTTCAACTTCCTCTCACCTACTCAGTATGCAGCATGCAAAGAGGCTGAAAGGAACTCCAAGTTTTTAGAGGTTATTGAACACCGTTTCCCCTCACAGCCAAATTTGCACTATTTGTGACTATCAATGTTTTGAGGCACATCCAATTAATAAATGATATAGCTGTCAACAATTTCTATTGTTATTTTTGTTTAGTTTATAACTTTTTAAATGCATGTCAGCTCTTTGACTGAAGCAGAGTGGCTCCGAGCCCAGCCTGAGAATAAACTCAGACATGGACAGGTGACATGGGCTCAGGCGCAGGTAATGCAGACTGGACTCAGACGTGACTGACTAAAAATTGGTGACTCGGACTTGACTTGAACACTGAGGACTCGTGAGTCAACTCAGACTTGAGGCCTAGTGACCCAACTGCCACAGAGAATACAGAAGAAGAACACAAAGTACATGATTGCTGATGGATTAGGAAACTGTTCCAAGGGCATTTTATATTGTACCTGATCCTTAAGGATCTTTATCTCCTCCTTCAGCTGGTCGATCAGAGCTTGACTATCCTCATCTGAGCTCTGTCCTCCCTTAAGTTTTTTCTCCAGCCGAGAGATGTGGTCCTCTCGAAACTTGACGATCATGCGGCTAGAGTGGATGAACTTCTCTTTCTGTGCCCAGGCCTCCTCGAGCTGAGCCACCTTCTGGAGCAGCATCTGAGGGCAGAGCCGACCATTCATCTCAGCATTTTTTGCACAAATGTGACATCATCACAAGGAGATGGTTTTAAAATAGATAAATAAATAAACCACAATGTTTAAAAGAGTTCCTCTTACCTTCTTCTCATCTTCTCGCTTCCTCCACAGGCAAACAGCAGCCAAAAAGTTTGATTTGTATGAGACATCAGGGTTGAGTTCAGTAGATGCACCTGGTTTTTAAAAATAAAAACAAACAAAGAAAAAACAAACAAAAAAAACTGTAAGCTCACACCACATCAAATCAAATTAATATGGGAAGCAAACCTTATAGTTAATGAAACAAAAGGCTTATTTTACTCAGTATGTACTCAATATTACACACAATATGCATTCTGGAGTACAGTAGATTTTTCTCTCAGGCACATAGAGATTAAAAAGGAAGTCATGTATGCACACTCACCCGTGGAGAGTTGGGGTCCTCCTGGTGCCACGTCTCTGCCACTGTCCGTCATGTGCCCCTGAGAGGAAAGCGCCTGTGCAAGCTGCTCCTTCAGCTTCTTCACCTCGGCCTGTAACTGCCTCACATTTCCCTGTGTGTCCTCATTGATCATGGCCTGGTAAAGAAGAAAAATCACGTAACAATGAGCTACTAAAGTGCTAGGATTTTGAAATCACTTGCTCTTGGTTATCTATTTCACAGTGCAGAACATGTTTATCTGTGTTTGATGACAGATACCTTGTTCTTGATCAGCTTTGCTCTCTGGGCAAACTGCAAGGTAGACAACGTTTCTCCAAAACACTTGGAGCCAGGGTGCACATTGGCTATGATATAAGTCTTCGCATTTCCCCCAAGAGAGTCCTGAACAAAAAAAATAAATGTTACATTGGATACAGTAGACTCTTTAAATCAACACTGGTATTGTCATATGTAGTCACGTTCAAAAGGGTTGTGCCTTGATGTCTTTCAAAATAACTTTAAAATGAAAGTAATTTGTCTGTTATCTATGTAAAAACCGCTGCACACGACTATCATCATCATGAAGTTTATTTCACTTGGATAATCCACTCAGTAAAAATATACTGTTTCCACAGAGTCCTATTAAGAGGCTCCCACCCTTAGCAAGAAGGTGAGTTTGGAATCTCTGTAGCAGATGTGCCGGTTCTTCCCATTGGACACATCGACCAGTGCCATGATCACCTGACCAAGGCACATGAGGGAGCGGTTGATACTGCTGGCCTCCTGAAAGAGGACACCAGAGAGCAGATGTCAGCCAAAAAAAAAAAAAAACTAAAACACACAATTACAGAACAAAAAAACACATATATACAGTGCATAACAATAGCAGAACCTCAGTATGAATCAGCATTATTGGCCACAACTTCACCTTGAGCCTGGAGCCTTCTGTGTGTGTGTCTCTCTGCCTCTCAGACCCTGCCAGATCCACCAGGTTCAGCTGAGACATGCGGATGTTCACCACTTCATTGACGGACTCCTTGGACTCTAATGTCATGGTAAAAACTGCATGGGACCTCGAAGACTCGCGGTTCATGGAGGTGGAGGCCACTCTTCGATTACGCCAGCCCATAGACAGCACCTGAAAGGGAACAGGAACAGATTCTGTGCAGTGCCATGATGCATTGCATTTATATAAAAACATACTGTATGAGTCTAATTAATTATCAAGTATAGCATCAGATAGTGATCAAATTGATACTGTACAAAAAGACTTCTAAAAACATCTTAATGAAGCTGGGACTAGATATTGAGGAGTGAAGTGTATCACCCACTTCAACCACTTCTGACTTTAGAACAACAGCTTCAGTTTTTCCACAGTACAATAACATTCAGTGAGTCACAACAGGTAAGCGGTTTCTACCTGATAAGCTTCAGCAGCTGAGGTGACAATCTTCTCCACAGCTCCCTCGACAAACACACCTTTCTTGATGTTCTCTCGGAGGAAAAGGTTGGGTGAGGCGCTATCAAGGAGGTCGTATATTTGTTCATTGTAGATCTCAATGAAGGCACATTTGCAAAGGAAACTCTTTGAGTTCCCGGACTTTTTTTTTTTGAGAGGAAGAAAAACACAAACAAATCCATTAGGAAACAAAGATAACATACTCTTCACCGGTGTCACTCAGCATTATTGTGGTGTTAAGAAAAACTTGCCTTCTGATCTAAATTCTACTCACCCGTTCGACTTCTCTGTTGATGAGAAAAAACAAGTACTCAAAACTTCGAGGTATAACTCCCCGCAGTTCATCTGTGAAGTTATCAAAATCAGATGGTCCTAGAGAGAGACAGCACAACATCAGCACAGTACAATGATTCTACTGTTGGATCTTAAAAAATATGTAACACAAAGTGTATACTGTGAAATGAGTTCTCACCCAGCATGGTGAATGTTTTCCCCGAGCCTGTTTGTCCACTAGAGAAACAAAAGAACGGTCAAAATAAATTACTCATATAATTTACTAAAATGATATAATTTACTGTATAAAAACAATGCAAACACCACTTACTAAGCAAAAATAGTTCCATTGTAGCCATTCATGCAAGACTCAACAATATTCTTGGCCACACTGGAGAATACAGAGTCCTGTTGGATGAGAGAAAGTAGAATTTTATAAAAAGTAAAACTACCTTGAGTCAAACTGGATATACTCGCTTAGTGCGTCAAATTAGCTACAGTCATGTCTGTGGCAAATTGTTGTAATACAGGCCAATGAGCCACCGACCTGGGACGTGTCCATGTCGGCGACATGATCATAGGTGAAGGTTCGTGGTTCTGGCTTCGAGTGCAGACGGATGGTGTTAGGAGAAGTGACTGTGAGACACAGAGCCTGATCTCCATCTGTGGTCAGCCCAGTGCCCTGGGTCAAAGGTCGCACTCGCACAAACACTTTGATGGAATCACTGTCACCACTGAACAACCAAAGAAAATATAAAATGTCACACATAAATATTTTGTCTGTGATACAGTACTGATAAAGTTGTCCATTCATGTTTGGGGGGCATAAAAAGTTCTAGTTAAATGCAGTAACTTTCAATAAGAGGTTAAAATAACATTAGGACCAATATTCTCTGAAATACAACAGAAACGTAAAGAACTACTGTTGAAGCTGCACACGCACAAGCACACTGGCTGACATTTTAATTTACTTTTATTATAATCTGTCTATCTGTGTGTCAGATTTGTCCCATACGGTGTGTGTGCAGACCAAGCAGAGCAGCAGCTGCATTTTAAACATATTACCTGGCGGCAGCTTGTGTTGACTCGCCAGATCCTGTGGACAGATTCATGAAACACATCAAAGTTAGTTAAGTGGCACAGCAAGACGTAACTAAGGTTGGTTAAGTTAACTGGGGAGGGTTTAATTATTTAATAACTTGGCTAGTTCCAACTCAATTTTGACGATATAAACTGAGACAAACGCTATGAATTTATCCTAGGTGCGTTAACTGTGATTACTCTATAAGTTAAACCAGGTAACGTAACGTCAACTGACCGCATGAAGCAGCGCAGGTGGACGTTAGCGTTAATATGCTCTCCTGGCTACAATATGTCACTTTGTCAATTTAACCATGTATATTAGTCGATGAGTTACCTTTGCCGTTCAAAGTCATTGTTGATAAATGATTGGTCACTGTTAGTTAAGTCGTCGGTCTTCACACATATCGATGGTAGGAAAACAAGAGGGCAAATGTTTACATCCCTTCGAAATTGGCGGGCAGTGGTGGCTCTTCTTCTTCCTCTTCCTCCTCCTCTTGCTGCTTCTTCTTTTTCCGTATTTCCGGTAGCCTGGACTCTTGCTGAAGTGCTGCTGCCATCTGCAGTAGCACCGTGGTATCACTTCGTTTGGCGTTGACGGCGGGCGCTACAGAGGCAGGCGAGAACGTAATCTACTGTCCCTGTCCAAACCAGAGCATTTTTGTTTTATTTTGTCTGATTGTCGATTGAGCTGTCATCAATCAATAATGTAGTGAAGGTTTAATCAATGCGGTGTTCTTGTTATTTCACCAGCCTCGTTTGAGTTTTCTGACATGACTTGATATATAAGCTAGAATAATAATATGGAGGCTAAACACAGTTTTAGACCGAGGCTATGAAACTCTTAGAGATGGTCAAAGTTTAGGTAGTTTTTTGTGCATGGGCCTCAGGTCGTTTCTTCCTCGCACATCTGCAGGTTAAAACGTTTATCTGTCTCAAACCGCACTGTTGTAACTTGTAACCATGGGAACTGAATGGGTTATGTCATCCAAACATGAATGGGTCTTCTGTCAAGTTTCCCTATTCAATTTCTATGCTTGTAACAAACAAATTATGACAATTTCCCCCGTTATTGTGCAACTGCACTTGTACAAAACGTGTCATTTCAGCCAAACTGTTAAATTAGTCCTGCTCTCTCTTCATTCATTTTATCTCTGATGTTGCTCCTGTTTTTGTTTAGTTTGTTTTTGTTTTTTTGAATGAGCCTGGACAGTTTTCTAGTACTTGCGCAGCCGTCGGGTTGTTGCGTTTTTTCCCGCCCCCCTCTTCATCTGATTGGCTAACGCTGACCCGAACCCAACCCTAATCCGAACCTTAACCAATCTAAACAATGATGGCAACGAGTATTATCCAATCAGAGGCAGAGTAGGGGTGGGTCTTCGCGGGATGCGGGGGGCGGGGTAATGCACCGTCGGTTGGGTCATATCCGCCCTTGGACGCTATTGGTTGCTTAACGAGGTAACGTTTTTCCTTTGAAATTTTCTGACGATTTTATTGGCCAACTTCAAGACTTTTAAATTCGAAACGGCTCAGCTTTCACCACGAAAAGAGGGCGAGGGTTTTTCGAAAGAGTAACGCTACATCACATATGCGTGGAGTTGTTTGTCTGGAAGAAAGAAGTAAGGTTACACTCATAGACAGTTTCTTCTCTTGTTTTGAGGTGAGTGGTGAAAAAAGATGATATTGTACGTACAGACAGTTGATAAACGACAAATACCAACGTTATGTTTATACGATAGACTTCGTGTTAGCTTACGCTAGCTATGTTTTATTTTCTCTCAAACAGCTAGCAACGAGCTAGCGTGAGTTAGCGAGTTTAACATAACGTTAACAGTTAATTAGCTAACGTCAGCCTGCGTGTTGAATTGGCTGTGGCAGTATGACGTTAGCTGGTTGTCCACTTTAGCAAAACCAAAAAAACTTAGCAATTACTTTTGCTTAACGTAAAAAAAAAAGCGTGCTTTCACACTTACGTATCGTTTGCCACCTAAGGTCAGTAAACGTTAACTTTGACATCGTTCAAAAGAGAGCATATTTGCTCGCAAAATCTGAATAACCAATATATTTCAAGCTTTACCGCAGTTGCCTGGCAATTGAATGCACGAAGGTTCTATAGTAGCTGCTGGCATCTTATCGGAGTTAATAAGACTAATCTTTAAAAAAGAAAAAAGAAAAGAAAGAATTGGCGTTAGATGACTTTATGTCTCAAATTAATCTCAACGGGCTCTGTAAAACGGTGCGCTCTGGCAGACGCTCCGCAGTAGGGAAATGGCCATGAATCACAAGACTGGTCCAGCAACAATGGTGTTTTTTTCTTTGATGAAAACGTTCATTGTATCCACATGGTAGCTGCATTGTTGTCATCCAGGTAGACAGGAGAGAGAGGCCACTTGAGGGCACATGCGTGTTCCTTGTGGGGTTAACACATGACTCTTTGGATCAGCTCCTACCAATGTCACTGGTAATGACGTATATCATGGTGCTCACGTGGCCACAAGGTCTTATCAGTGTGCACAGCTGCTGGCATGACAACCCCAGGGTGTAGACCAAGGGTGCTCCAGCCCCTTACATGTCTGTGTCACCCCCCCTCATACAGGATGAGCTCAGTTGCTGTGAATGATGAGAACCGTGGGGTCTGCCCTGGAAAAAAGTACAGCAGTCCAGCCGATGACATTTTTGCCTTGGAGCAGCCAACGGGGAGAACATCCATCCTGCGTCAGTCAGAGAACCTGCCCAGCAAGACTGTGGCAAAAGGGGCAAAGGTACAGCATTGAGTTCCTTTTGAGACCTGTTAAATGTTAATTCCCCAATTTTTTCAGCCTAGATTTGGTTTCTCTTACACTGTAGTGACTCGTGTCTGAGAAGGCAATATGTGGTCATGAAATGGTCACAAGCTCAGCCCTTTCAACAGTTATTAGTTGCCCGCCTCAAGCAGAGGGAGGTTGTGGAGAGTTGTTAATGGTACAGCAGGTATTCACTAATGCATTATACAAGGTTAAAAAAAAGAGTGTATTTTCAAACATGTCTTTCTACACTATGAGTGTTGGACTTGCAAGGTGTATCTTCTGTCAGTGGTATTGAAGAGAGTGTGTTTACATCTTGTATGATTTATTAACATACTTTTGCATGTATTTTGTGTGAATGTATATTATCTTTTTTACTTATTTCTTATTCTCCATTGAAATCTTGGCACACTGTAAAGGGGGATAACGTCAATGTCCTATGAGACTTAAGTAAAAGTCTGAATAAATGAATTGGTCTTGTAATGTTACAGAAAGTAGAATGAGTGGGATATTCCTTCTATATAAAATCATTTGTGCTTCAGTTGGCTATTTTATAATGCTGACCATATCATTTGTGTGTAGGTTTGTTTTCAGACTCCGAGAAGAGACCCAGTCACCAAAAGAATCTTATCTCCCACAAAGTCTGTCAAGATGACAAGCCTTGATGAGTGTACAAAAGCTATGGAGTCATTAAATTTGGATAATGCAAAGTAAGTGCCAAAGTTTCCCTTTGTGCAACATGCTGCCAATGAAATAATTGTTCAGTTAGGTAATTAAATCTCTTATCTTTACAGTGCTTTGCAGCAGGATGTCACGGAGCCACCCTTTGGACTGAAATCCGGTAAATCCTCTAACTTAGCAGCCAGAAAATCAAACAAAGAGAAGCAATATCTGATAAGGAATCAAAATTTGTTGTTTTTATCTTTTCCACAGATGTGTCTTCTTATCCTGATGACGATATGCCCATACAAAGCAAAGGGGGATATCAATTGGATTTTGACAACCTTGATGCTATCAATCCTTTTCAAGGGTCTAATAAGATGGTCCTGTCTCCTGCAAGGCCTGCTGCAGAGGACCATTCGACAGGACAAAATGAGTCTCAACACGGCAGCCCAAAAAATATGTTGGAGGAGCCTACCAAAACGGAAACAGCACTAGATGAGACACTTCCGTTCATCCAGTCTGTGGAAAATTCACTTGCTGATGTTTCAGCTGACATATCCTCCACAGATAGCAGTGTGGTCACAGTTGTCAAGGTCCCAGCTGTTGAGGAGCAAGATTCATCTACTGTCACACTTGATAAAGAACCAAGTGTTGATCAAGACAAAGAGTCAAGCAGCTCTTTTGTGGAGGATACCCCACTGCCACCCAAAGGTTCTTACAACTTTGATTTTGATAACCTTGATTCAGTTAACCCTTTCCAAACTGGGGGCTCTAAAATCCAGAATTCCCCCGTCCTTGGGAGAAAGGTGCCAAATGAGGCTCTAACTGTTGAGGCGACAGAGGAAAAAGAAATAAATTCTACAAATATTGCCAGTGTGCCTGAGTCAGTTCAGGAGGCACCCATCCAGCCTGAGGTGAACCCCACAGCTGTAGCCGCTCCTATTTCCAGTGATGCCACCAAGCCTGCAGACGCTGAATCCGTGCCCCAGCCTGTCACCTCCCTTCCCAGAGAAGACCCGGTCAAACTTGAATTCAATTTTGATGATGGTGCCGAAGTGAAACGCAAGCCACCACCCAAGAAGTTTGGCAAAAGGCCACCTGGTCTTAAGTCTACACAGGGAAAACCTGCACCTGAAAAGGACTCAAAACCACCCAAACAGTCTCCAGTCAAGACTGCTGACCATGTTGAGGAGATTCCTGCTCCCAAAGGCTCCTACTCATTTGAGTTTGATGACCCAAACTTCAATCCCTTCGGCACAAATTCAAAAATGGAAAATTCTCCAAAGTGCAGCGTGAAATCCAGTCCAGTAGACAAAGTGTCTTCTCTGGCCAAGGAGATTGCTGTTCCTGCGGAAATGGCCATGCCTGTGGAGAATGAAGTCGTATCATCAGTGTGGTATGCTAACTTTTTTTCAAAGTGTTTATTTGTAAAAATCATTCTACTTTTCAAATGCCTTGCCCTGCAGCTGCTGACACTGTATTTCATCTGAAGTTTGTGTTCATTTGCCCTCTTAGTGCTGAAGAGTGTGTTCCAGAGGCAAAACCCAACCCTGCCGTCATAAGCGAAGTAATGCATGTTTAAGTCTTAATACAGTTTACCATATGATTTATAATTGGTTGTGCGTTTCCTTCATAATGAATTTTTTCCTCACTGTTGAATGAAATTATCCAGGATGAGAACCCAATAGCCGCCCCCAGACATAACCAGGGATTTCAACCTGAAAATGACCAACATGGGCTGAGTCTTCCTGAACCCCTTGAGTCTTCGGGTCAGTCTGAGCAGAAGTCACAGGCTGGCCTGTCAGCACCCAGTGAGGACTTTGTTCCTGGAACCATGTGTAAGTCAGCTGGCGTCATCTGTCCCTTTCATCTGCCTCCTTAATTTTGTAAGGGTCACCACATGTTTTTTTGTCTTATCATAGTTGTTAGTTTACAATAATGAAACTTCCACACTATAGCGACCATATGGAAAAGCAAAGTATGGCCACAGTAGATTGGGAGAAAACTGTATATGTTATACAGTCACTGTTGCATTGCAGTGTTTCTACTAATTACACAAGCCTCATTAATATTCAGTGTGTTTAGTATCCTGTAAACATGAACTTAGAGTTTTAGAAGTTTCCAAATGTGATTCACCATCCCTTTTGATTAGATTTTCCCAGTAAATTGAATCAGGGTTTAATGTTCTTTAAGTCCCACAGCCATTTTAAATTAGTGAAACACTTAACCGAATGTACACATTTCACCCCAGGACAGTTTTTCAGGCTCAGAACTTTTGCTTGCTTGCTATTATTTATTTTTGTTATTTTCAGGACCATAAAGAATTAGATGTTGGTCTTTGCACAATAAAATCTAAAAGTGTATTGTAAGAAATCTAACACATTTTGTGCATTCATAACATGTATGTCTGAACCAGCCCCTTAAAACTAAACATACTTATCATTATCTTTTTCCCAGTCATGTCCAATGACTTTGATGGTCAAATCGACTACCTGGAACAGTTCGGGTCCAGCAGTGTGAGTATTTACTCTGTATCTTAAATATTCTGTAATATTTTATCTGTCAATGCATTATTTACATGCTTCAGTCTTGTCATCAGTTCAAGGAGTCGGCACTGAGGAAACAGTCCCTGTACCTTAAATTTGACCCCCTCTTGAGAGAGAGCCCCAAGAAGTCTGGAGGCCTGGCAGCTCAGATGAACCTCCCTCGACCTGCTCCCTTTGCCTCTCGGTACGATGTGCTTCTTCTTATTTCATTTACTTTGACTGTTGTCACTGGTAGTTAAAGGTTTGAACATCCTGCAGGTCCATGAAATGTAACCAAGTTAACCACTTAACGTGCGGGTGTTTTTCTTTCCACTGCAGTTTGGAGGCCTCTCAGATGGCAGAAAAGAAGGCTGCAGATATTCCACAAAAGGATGATTTCAAACTCTTTGATGATGCTACAGCACCAGTAAGTTGCTCTTGGGCTGCTGCTGATTGACATGTGATACATATAAGAAGTCTTCATTAGGTTGGAGGCAAAGCTTTTAAATGCTTACATGGTAGCTCTTCTGACTTGACTTAAGATGCTACGTCCTGTCTTCCAGGATCCTCCAGTGCTTCAGAGCCTGGTGCCTCCTGTCCCCATTCCAGTAAACACAGAGGATGCAATTATTGAAGTGCTGAAATATAGTCAGAAAGACATGGATGCAGCCATTGCCAAGGTCCAGGCAGAGGTTGGTATTGCTCATTCCTAACATTTTGAGATTTGCAGTATTCAACTTCTTGATTTCAGTTGAGTTGCTTTTACAGAGTTGTGACATTGCTGAGAGAGTGGTCTAGATAGGTTTCCAACGTCTTGAGCAGCTTGTTTGTAGTGAGAACATCATCTAACCCAACCACAGGAAGCACTGCATATTGGGGGCTAAATATGAGAGAAAAATCACAATAGTTAATAGAAAAATCTTAATGATTGTTTAACCTGCAGGACTGTCAGCGGAATTCCCTGCCTCAGCAAACTAATTTGTAAAACTATGTGGAAAGATACCAATTATTTACTGAATCCGCTCCCATTATTTGAAATTATTTTGTAAACAGGATAATCCCTTGATATACCCAAGGGCCGCAGTGGGTAAAAATCCACCATTTAATACTAAATGAGATCATGAAATGCTGTTGATGCTCCATGTTTGTTTCCCACAACAAATTTGTGACAGGAGCTGACAGCTCCATCATAATTTTTGGTGATTAAAGCATAGTTTGAATTGAATATTAACAGTGTGAAAAATAACTGAATCAATTTTTAAAAACTAAAATCTGTCCCACAATTTAACAAAAGAATATAGGTTTGAAGACACCCTTACTAATAACCTCTTGGCATTGAAAACGGAACTTATTAATTATTTACATCTTAGTTCAGACTCCAGGATAATTACTGTTCTATATTTACTGACTTATTAATATCTTGTGTCATTTATTCATTTTATTTAAACAGGCAAAGGAAAGAGAGGAGCAATGGAGTTTAAAGTATGACAAACTATTTGACGAGAGCCAGGAAATGAGGTATGCCATGCATTGTTTTTTTTCCTCTGACCCACAATCTTATTTCAGACATTGTGACCCTCATTGGTGCTCAATTTTTTTCCCCCCATAGGAAAATTATTTCTGAATTTGAGCCCACAATTGCAAAAATATTGGGTAAGTTAATGTGTGTGTTAACTGTGTGTGAATTATGTAGTCTCAACATTCAGGGTCATTGATACACGTGTAACAATGACTTGATTCTCAATTCTGTGCCTCCGCTCAGCTGATCAAGAGAAGGAGAGGCAGGTGGCCCAGGCGAAGCTCAACGAGGCTCTGCTGGAAAAGGAGCAGGTGTCAATGGACCTGAATGCCATCGAAAGATCTTTCTCTGAGCTCTTCAAGAGACTGGAGAAGTACAAGGAGGTCATCGAGGGTTACAAGAAGGTCAGCATTCAAGGATCAGACCCTCACCCCATAAACCACAAATAATGTTGCCAAGAAAGTTATGGGAATTTTATTTTGTGTGTGTGTGTATATGTATACCCCTCTTCTCAGAATGAAGAGACTCTGAAAGCTTGTGCTCAGGAGTATCTATCAAGGATCAAAAAGGAGGAGCAACGTTATCAGACCCTCAAAGCTCACGCTGAGGAGAAAATTACCCGGTAAGATACACTAGACTACTAACCTGTGTTTGTTGCATAGATCCATGAAGGACTTGACAGTGAGTTGACAGCATTGTTCTATTTTGTCCTTAGTGCAAACGAAGCGATCGCTGATGTGCGGTCCAAGCTCAAGGCCGAGGCGTCAGCTCTTGAGGCCCAGCTGCGCCGGGAGCAGCTGAAGGCACAATCACTAGAGAAGAACCTCGACCAGAAAGTAAGTACAGATGTGAAGGTTGTGGTGTCTATTTTCACTGGTCTTAACAATGTTTTGTAATGTTTATGCTTTTTTCTGATTCACCTCTCTTCTCCCAAAGGTAAAGGAGGCTGAAGAACTTACTAAACTTTGTGACGAGCTAATTGCAAAAGTCCAGAAGGGCTGAGTTCAACGGTACTTGTTTTATCTGTTTGTCTTGTTTTTTTATTGTTGTTGTCTACTTAAAAATGAAAATATGTGACTGAGTACTTGAAGATTTGTCACAATAGTGCTTTGTAAATATAGCCAGCTGTGTTTCTGATCAAACTGCTTGCACTTGGACAAAACATTTTTCCCCAGATCGAATAGACGACTGAGTGAACTGTGTGTGCCTTTGTCAATGTTCTGATCTAATACTGTAATATAGATAATAAAGCTGTTCTACAAATCAGTCAATTGTGGTAGCCACTACATTTTTTTTTTTTTAATCTCATTTGTGAATTGTTAGGTCAGTCCTGTTTGAAACCACATGGGGGCAGTGTTAGATTCTGGGTAGAATTGGCTTTAAGCCCTGGCATTTGGGTTTTGGGTTTTAAAGCAGCTTTAATGGATCCTGAAGTAACATTGCTGATTCATGAAGGCTAAAAAAAAAAAGTGCAGATTTATGTAGACTTTGATAGTCTATGACCTATGCACTGTTACTTAAAAACATTCGAGCTACTCAATATATCCTCTTGTCTGTTTGGAGCCGCAGCTCATCCCATCATGCAACGCTTACAACAAAACAAGAGCTCGCCTGATACAATGCTCCCCTTCTTTCCTGAGCAATCACGGGGTCCTGTCACATCACTCTCAGAGCAGGACAATGCACTTCCTAAATGGTGAAAGGAAATCCTACCTAGATTGGGGTTGAATGAGGTGGTAGTGTGGACTGGGGGGAGGCGCAGAGGGTTGATTCACTTAAATGGGAAAAGATGCTAGTCATTTGGTGTAGTCTTGCAGGGGCCATCACTCATCTAAAAAGGACTGTGAGAGTGCTCTGTCTGCACGGTATCTATTCAGTCATTCATCCCACCAACTGCTGTCCCTCTGCTGGCTGCCCTCTGTGTCACCCTCGGCAGACAAGTCAACTAGGCTCTTCTCGCCATGTCAAAGGAAGAAAGCCGACCTGCCTGTGCACAGAGCCTCCCAATAGCCCTTATCTATCAGGATGGGACTGTCACTGAAGCCATCTCCTTCACAATGGCTTTCTACATCTTCATTATTATGTAGAGAATGGGGCCTTTGAAGAATATCCAGAGTTACCCTCCAAATATTGTAAGTTTGAGTTAAATTTATATATGTACATCAATGTGTGAGGCATCCAATTAATCAGTTTCAAGTCATTTAATCAAAGTACTAAATCACCAAACTCTGGATGATTTAGTTTTTGAACCTTGAAGAGTATCATACAGGATTGTCAAATATAACCAATTACAAATACAGCGTTGCCTACATATTTGCATGAACTAAATGTGATTAACCTGGGTGAAAAAGTACTCAAAAATGTACTATACATGACTACAGTATACTTTAATAAACTTCATAGATATGTAAAACGCCTTACTCTGAAAAATAAACATTTGATACATTTTCTTAACAAAATAAATTAAATATTCATGACTCAGTTTGAATATAAACGATTACAGCTTCATTACTTATGGTTGGATATGGTTGCAGTCCAAAATACTCATTGTTTTGTCATCACTGGTAAGGATAGTATTGGAAATTATTTTAGCTCTACATGCTACTGACTAGTGGTGGGAACCTACACAGAAGTTTGAATGAGAATGAAGACCAATTATACACTTAACATGGACACACAATTCTTCCATCCCTTGCAGTCTTAGGCAAGGTTTGCGTACCTCATAAAGGCTTTTTAAGCTTACCAGTCTATTGTATAGCAGTACTAAAGGAGGGACAAAAGTCTGGGATGGAAACGGGTAAAATAAAAGATAGTGGTCAGCATTAAATGCATGTGCATTCCAAACATAAACAAAAGGACAACCTGAGTAGGAGCATAAAACCAGCCCTTTTGTAAATCTTCAGTACCATTTTCATCATGACCAGACAAAACACACAGAGCCTCTGCTCTACAGCTGACAGAGTGAAGGGTAAAACTAACCTCCATTTTTCAACAAAACCTCAAGTAGAAACGGGAAAACAGAAAACCTTACCAACAAGAAAGACCCTCTTTCTTTCAGGTAGCCTGAAAAGCTGCAATTAAACCCACACACAACACATGAATTCCTTGGCCTTTGTGTATTAAGTGCACAACAAGGATTAATGGATTTTAGTGGTGTGAGAGTCAGGTAAAAAAAAAAAAAAGCACCAAATATGGCAGCATGACATAACCCAACTTTTCTATCACTGACCATTGATATGTTTATCACAAGACTGTGCATACACACTCTCCATAATGTCCAGCTATGAGAAGAGTTTGGCACAGATTATGCAATCGTTTAAAGAGCAATGCCAGGTAAAATGTCACTGCAGAGAAGTTCTTGGGTGTCTGGTCCACAGCTCGTAGTCCCTGTGAGATGCTGGAGCTGTTCAGAGGAAATGTTTGGCACTGACGCTAACACTGAAAATGGATGTGTTGATGCTGATGTACTTTCCCGTCCACGTGGGAGTGAGTGTGTGTGTGAATGTCAGTGTAGATTTTGGGGTAGATTTTGGTGGGAAGTGTCGGCCCTCCTTGGCTGAGGAGGAGCTGTTGCTGCGCTAGGTACTCCTCATAGTTTATGGAGCTCATGCAGTCTTTATCTGGGCTGGAGGACGACGACGACGGGGCAACGCAGCCCCTGTCCCGCTCTCGGTACGGCAGCCGGTGTGACGTCTGCAGGACCTGTGCAGCCACAGCTGGAGCACTGGGAGAGGAGTAGTGCTTTTTACTCTGGCAGAACCACAGGAGCACTGTGCCGAAGATGAACACCACTCCTGCAGGGATGCCGATGATGACGGGCCAGGGGAGCGAGCTGGAGGCTGGCGCAAAGATGGGTGTGATGGGAGGCTTCGTGTCTGGAAAGAAGGACAGAAAGGGACAATTTAAAAAAAGTGATCAATCTTAAATCTTGTCAATACCTTTTCCGTGTACACAGCATACGACAAGAGTGTTATTCCTACAACTTTTTAATCATCTTCCTCCAGAATTATGAGGGGAAAAGCTAAACCAAAGGGGGAGACTGACTAAAATAACTTGTAAGGTCTCTGAATGTTTTGTCTACTTAAATCTATAATTTACTGTAGGGAATAAAAACATAGTATGTAAGTCCAACCCATATTTTTCTTTGTCCACATGTCATAACTCATGATCAACACAAACTGATGTAAAGAATTCCTGTCGGGGCTGTTTATTTCAAGTGCCTCTCTATAGTAGCTCTTGGAGTGATGAGCTGTGAAAGGACATTCCCCAGGCCTCACCTGGCAGCACAGTGAGGAAGGCGCTGCGGAAGCTGTAGCCCATGGTGTTAGCGCCTAAACAGATGTACATGCCGGCATCCTCCTCCTTGGCGCGGGTAATGAGCAGCTTGTTGAGGTAGGAGCCGTCGGGCCGTGACCACACCTCCCCCGTGGGCAGCACCACAAAACGGTGGTCGCCCACCTCGATGGTGGAGTTGTAGCGGCTTTCCTCGTTAGATTCCACACGTTTGAGCCACTGGATGACCGGCTTAACATCACTCCTCACTTTGCACTGGAAGGACGTGGTGCCTCCGTAGTCCACCGTAGTGTTGACTGGGTGAGTGCCCGTCAAGATGGGCTTGGAGTTTGTCCTCTCTGCACAGACACACACATAAGAACTGTCAGTATGCACACGTACATCTCCCAACATGGCAGACCTTGTGCACATAGAACAGGTCTTAGTTGTTGTCCATACCGTTATTAGCCTCAGGCTCATAGCTTATAATTGACAGAGAGGGAGAAATACCACATGTAACACAAGAAGTATGTGTGATTAGTTTCCTCTCTCTTTGCTCCTGGTTGTACAGCACACATTTCTCATGGGAGGGGGGGAGTTAGGGGTCTGGCAGACAGCTGGGCTTTAATCAGCTCCAGATTGGGTGGAGGGTCTCTGGGTTGAAGAGCCCCTCGCTCTCCCCTCTTCCCAAACACCGAATACAAGCGCTCACTCTCAGGCCCGCTTCCTCAATATGCTTCTCATATACATGATTACACAAGCACATTCATCCATGGAGCAGGAATATGAGTAAGACCTGGTGATCAAACTCAGAAGTCAGCAGTAGGTAGATCAGAGAGGATCTTGAAAAGGTTACGGCTCCTCCTCGGTTAAAACCAGACCCAGCATTACAATGATTACATTCACACAGTGTTAATGCAGACCAAACAGCAGTAAACACTTAGTTTTATTCACTTTACCTCATCAATTATCGCAGAGATATATCAAGGTGAGCACATCTACAATGTGTACAGCTCGGCCTCTCTGTGGGATACTCACGTATGACCTCAACTTTGTACGTGGCATTGATTTCCCCTGCACGGTTGGAGACCCTGCAGGTGTATCTGCCGCTGTGTTCTGGCGTCAAGTTCTTCAGACTCAGAGTCCACTTCTTCTGACGGCCCTCGCCGACCTCCTGCTCTGTCAGCGGCCTGTCGTCCTTAAGCCACACAATATCTGGCCGAGGGTTTCCACTGGCCGTGCATTTGAGCCGCACGGAGCTGCCCACAGGACGAGCTATCACCCTCTTCCTCATCTTCGCAGGCTGGGTGAAGCGGGGGCGTACTTTTAGAGAAAAGAGGGCAAAACATTTAGTTACTTTTCACATGGATCCGTGGGGACTGTAGGAGTTACCACGATGTTGCATTTGTGGTAACCCCCCCTTTGCTAAAATGATGCCTATATTGTAGAGTATATCAGCCCAATGCACATTATGTGAAGATGAGGGGAAATGTGACAAATAAACCTTAAAATCAATGCATTTTCCCAAAAATATGATTGTTACTACAGGTGATTTTTTGACTTAATATGATCACCAACTGGACATCACAGGTCACCTATCTTTCTGTTTGGCCCTACGTCACTGACCGCATGATAATAGAGCTCTTACCTAGTTTTCCTGACAAGCCATCGGGGCTCAGCTCAGGCTCCGATCCATCAGCCACATCTGGTCCAGTCTTGTCAGAACCGGAGTCATCTGTGGACACAAAACATCAGGGTGTCACCCCTCTTGCAAGGGAGATACACAAAGGCAAATGTACAGCACAGGATTCAAACGTGTAAAAATGATGGAAATGCTGTATTAAATCAGCAGGCAGTGAAGGCCTTAGAAGCTGTAGAGAGGGGTGATGACAGAGATTATATAAGGTAATCTGATTAGAGTTGCACTTGTAGTAAAGACTTCTGTGGCCATTTGGGTTAATATGAAATACAGTTACTATGTAGTCAATATTGCAAAGGACTTTTTCAGATTTTTACACAAAAACCCATGTGGTAAACACCTGAGATATTACAGAAACATCCTGATTATAGCACGTGCCCTATGCACATTCCATGGGCATTTATTTTATTTGAAGGATTACAGTAATTTACTATTGGCCATATGCTTGTTAAGTTTGTAAAAATCCATTCCGCATTCCTGTGGCAATATCAAGGACAGAGTGCACCACGTTGTTTTATATTATTACTTCTGAAGCCTGTGTGGACTTTCTTTTAGTTCTTTTGATTTACATTTTCTAACAACATCACTGACACACTAGTCACAGACGTGAAGCCAAACAGGCCCTGTAAAGTAGTCTTGGCTCTATCTGAGTAAATTTAGCATTTACAGATAGGCCGCTCTAAGCGGGGTGCATGCTAAGGTCATACACTGTAGCATTTGGAAGTAATATGATCAGTTTTCATAAGCCCAGTTCCAGGAGACAGCTGTGGAGTTTATGTCATTGGCTGACATCATGCAGCGGAGCTAAGACAGGGCTTAGAGAAAATATAATGAGTGAAACCTAATAGACGGTTTGTGATGCATATCAACTTTGTGAGTAAAGCACTGATGAATTAATAAAGCATATCGGGTTCCTTGCCAAACTCTGCCACTTTAAGCAATGACAGACATGAAACAGACAATTATAGAAGGCCAGGCAAATGAGGTGAGTGTTAAAATATTTTGTATGATACTACTGAAGTGTCATTTCATGTCAAGAATCAAGTCATTCACGATATTTCTGACATTGTTAAACATATCAGTTATAAGTTAGTGATTTATACTTGACACTAAGGGACAGGTACTGTTCATATTTGACATTATTTATTAAGGTACTGAGCAATGTCCACACATTTTCATGTTTATAAAGGTGCAGAAAGGAAAAACAACCAACAAGTTCTGCACTTTGCATACTTAGTTTTGAAGTTGAGCTCAGTGCAGTCCCAAGTTGAGTTTCTCTAGGTGCAGCTTGGCACACTTGATTCCCTCTCAGTGTTCGACTGGGTCAGGTAGAGAGACCAGATGTGACTTCTAACCCCCTAGTCCTGCCGCCCTCCAAGTCCCCCCAAACCCCTCAAAGCACTCAAGGGTTCTCTGGGCACAAACCCTCCATTGTCTGTCCCCTGCAGCACCAGGCCCAGCCATGATGTCATGGCTATTTGAAGGGCTTTAACTGGCCAACTATAATAACCCATTCCTTTAAAAAACAGCCTCCACTGGAAGAAATATTTCTCTGTTGCTCACTTGGGCTCTCCACATTCCTCCCGGTTCCTGAACCTCCCAATCCAAACAGAACATGGTCCCACACTGCCGGGGTTTTCTTTTTGACTTTTTTTTGGTTCCTGAATCTATTTCCTCTCTACTTTTTGGCGATTCCAGGGAACAATGGCACCCTTTATGCCTCTGTACCGTTGCAACTATCCCTAGCCACTATTGTCTTCACACAATGTTGGCTCACTAGATTGCAGATAGGAGGGAAGCAGGACATCTCATGGCTGCCATATGATTGCTATTTTTGGAATCGTGAAAAAAATACAATTATCAGTAAATGGAGAGGGACTGAGTGGCCTCCGTGTTCAGATTTTCTAGGCTATTTCTCCCCCATTCAATTTAAGAGAGACCTATTCCTGTGAATCAAAAAAAATGTTCTTACTATGAAACTCTGGTGCCTTACACATCAAGCAGTGAAATCAAATTGTAGCTTCATTATGCAAGGGGGAAATGCAGTTTAAGGGAGTCATGAATCAAGTGCATGCTTACGTACACTACAAAATGCTCCAAGTGAACACGTCATGCTGTTTAAAAAGCAATCTGCCCTCCACCATGCAAAAGTCATCAGCATGAGTCCATTCATAGCCCCACTACAGTCTTTTGGGGTCTGATGCCGTTCCCTGCCTTTTCATTCACAAATCCAACCACAGGAAATAAGCCACTACGCTCTCTCCGCTGGCCTTGTGTGCCAGCTGAATCACAGGAAAAGGCCCCATGATTTGGGGGGTCACAATGAGCTCCAGATGTTGTTGGGGACATTCTAATGTCCAGGGAAAGTTACGCATAGTGGCCTTGCATCACACTCTGGAAGTCTCCGAACAGCTACCACATGTGATCAGCCACACATGGGGCAGTTGATCCAGCAGCTGGCCTAACGACATCTCCAGAGAGGGGCAAAATTAAACACCAAGTGCCAACACATCTATGTAGAAATTAAAGGTGCTGCCAAGCCTGTGGCTTATCATCTGCATACACATAAACATTAAAATCCAATCCTATAAATGTTAATATGACAATCCCATGGTATTGCTAATGTGATGCCAACTCTAGTCTGAGCAGCTGAGGACTGATAGGTGCTGTACACATCAGTCAGTAGGGGTGGGGGGAAGCAGGCGTAGATGGGGCCAGTTGTCAGGAGACCACCCCAAACAGGGCCCAAACAGCCAGCTGGAGGGATTGAGGAGGCGCCATGTTGCACTGACCGACCAGATTCTTCAGATAGCTGGGGGGAGGACAGGCTGTCCCCTGGCAGATGGGGAGGGATATCTCTCCAGCCGCTGTGGAAGCCCCCCCCCCTTAAATCACACTGCAAACTCCCTCACTTTTTCACTTTCATTTAATCTCACTCCATTTCTTCGCCGTCTGTCTATCTTACTGTCTTCCTCCTGCTTGGCCTCTCTGCTCGAACTCGCCTCTCCTCTTCAGGTCCCAAGTGATGTTTAAAAAGTATGCTCTTCACTTTGGGCCTTGAACTTGAACTTGAACGGCTGCCAGGATTTTGTCAACCCTGCTCCACCAAACGGCACTAAAACTGACTGGAATTGTTTCTCTTTCTTTTTTATTCTGTGATCCAGTAAAAATGATAAACTGATGTGACTGATACTGTACATAGAGCTTTGCTGGAGGTCATCCCTCATTTACAGTATTTCAAATAAATAGTCTCTCTGCCCTGCTCTTTCTGAATAATACAGCAGGATTCCCAACAGGACCCGTTAACATGAATGCAACAACATTAAAATGACTAACAATTAGATGATTCAAGGTTAATGGAAAGTGTTGCTCATGATAATTGCACACTATTTGGCCAATTTAAGCTGTTGGTGCTCTCATCCCATGACTTCAGTCCTGTTAAGTATTTTGAAAATAACACTCTGCTAACCCTCATGGCAAAAAAAGGCGCTCTGAAAGCAGTGCACTCCTGATGGAACAATTATCTATAAAAACAAACACTGGGGTGATGGCTGCCAGTCCCTGGCTGGGATGATGGACGAGAGAGAAGAAACAAGGGCGAGGGGGGGGTCCCTGTGGTCTCACAAAACAGAGATGCTGAATGGCTGTTGAGAGTCTAGTGTTGGTCTGTCATGAATTCACCACCACCAGAGGACAAGTAGGAAATGGAACAAACCAGATCAGGATCAAGAGTCGGGCCAAACGCTCTCTAGCTAACTCCATAAAGGGCAAAAACACCCCTGATGAAAATCTCATGGAAATATGCTTCTAAGAAAGACTCATGATTGAACTTCCAAAGGTATTTTTTCCTAACGTACTCACTGAGTGGGAGTAAAGTAAAGCATGCAGTCAGGTTGAATTGATCTCCCACAATCCCTGCTAGCTTCATCACAGCAATCTGAAAGAGTTTTCACTGAAGTCTTCATTCTCACTCAGTCATGCTGCAGCAGGAGCCAAACCAGACATCATTTGTTACAAAAAACACATCACAGGGTGAGAGTTGTTATCTATCATTGAGATATATTGGCTGTGTGTCTGTCTCTGTGCATGTGTAAATCTTTAGGCCCAAAAATAAAATAAAAGATGTATGCATTAGCTATCATTGCAAAGACAAATATTTCATCTCATAAGTCTCCTTGCATGTTAGAAGAACACATTGGTCAGTGAAAATATTGCACGAGACTCTCCTCTCATTCCCTCGCTTAGACTATATTTGCTTCTGATTGCCTAAACTGTTTGACAGCTTACAGCAACTTCAAAGAATGTTAGCCAAAACTGTGCGCTAATTCCCAGTCATCGTTAGGGAGCCATAAAGTCCCTGACTCATGCTTTTCATTATCTTTCAAGGTGTAATAAATGTGTTAACATGAGATAAGTTAAGTTTAATGCAGTCAAATGTAAGTATTTCATGAATGTCATCCGATGCGTTACAATTTCCCATGAAATGTGCTGATCACTGCTTTGTGCGCTATGTACTGTGTATTTAGAGCCCTGCACTTATCATTAAAGGCAGTGTTAAGTAGATAGTAAACCCTGAATGAGCCAAGCTTGTTCTTTTCCTTGTTTTTTCTTAGTTTTTTATTGCTATGAGGATCAAGCCATGGGGTGTCGTCCTGTTTTGCTTGTTGTAAACCTGTGGGCATGTAAAACCCTTTGAGATTCTAAACGGTGATATTGGGCTTAAATAACCTTGAACTTGAGTTTTGTAGATACAGTACATTTGGCTGAATTGAGCACAATGTGCCAATGGTCTTACCTCAAGTTAACACCCCTACTTTCTGAAGGGAAAATCAATAAACACACATGATATGCACCAAGAAATTGTGATAACATGTGGGCAGCACCGCAAAAACAAAAATGAAATATGAACTCCCACCATGCAGAGGTCTTACAATAAATGACTCATCCTGAATATGTTCCAAAAAGAGGGATTCAATGTGTGTATGAAATATACAGAAAAATGTATTGGTAATCTCCTTGAAGTGCATTGTAAAACTGACACAAGATATGGCACAGCTGTCGTGAGAACTTTGATATGATGTTTGCCGTATGTCTCTGTCTCCAACCTTTCATTTCAGCAAACTCAACAGATACCCCCTTTTTGAACTAATTGGCAACTTCACATTGTGGGCAATCCTAAAATAACTTTGGTCCGATCTATTCCTAACTCATTCCTAGCTACTGTACAATAAGGAGCCCAGTTTTCTGAGGTGCTCTATGTTTTCCAGATTTGCCTGATTAACGGTCTTCTTCTGAACCTAGGCAGCAGTGGAGCAGCTGTCACAAGACTAGGCTGCAACTCCTCCATCAGGCCCCTGGCCTCGCCTTCCCTCGGAGAGACTCTGGCCCTAATTAGGCATCTTAGAGTAATTAGACTAAACACAGCCTTCACGCTCCACTCCACTCATTCATCATGCTCTGCTCTAAAGCAGAGGAAATGTACTGTATGCACACAAGCACAAGTACACGTACACGTGTAATGCACGCCTGTACTGTGTGAAAAAGTTTCTTCAGTGTGTGCTTGATCCTCTAGGTCCTGTTCAAAAGATGTTGAGACTGTGCAGACAAACCACCACTATTACATTGAATATGTTTCTTATTGTGGAGCGACAGACCTCCTCCCTTAACTGAGTATAGCCTAAGGAAAGGGAAGAACTCCAGATCCAATTGAGTCACAGAGGATGAAGTAGTATGAAACAATATCCCGTGCCGCTGTTTACTTTGGGCAGGGAGAAGTAGGGGCCATAACACATACAATAGACGAGAGGATCAACCACTAACCCCTTCGTAAATCCGCTTGTTTTAGACCTTGACCTCTGCGCGGGATGCTGTCTTTTAACATCTGAAGCGTGGTGAGACTTTCGACCGCAAGGAAATGTTACAAATCTGACTTGAAAACATTTCCGTTGCGGAAGACGATGTGGTCTGACTCAGCGCCGTGGTCTTTGGTCATAGTTGCTAAACAGGTGACTTCACTTTTTATGGATACTAATTTGAGCTTAACTTTTTTAACAAGTATGATATATAATGTTTTACTAGCCCCGATGATCTCATCAGAGGGGCCAGCAGCAGATTATACAAACTAATTATCCCAGCTGATGTGACACACACTTAACTCATTCTGCACTTACCAATGACGATGAGCGTGTAGTTGATGTTAACGCTACCGAAGCCATTGGTGGCTTTGCAGATATAAGTCCCTGTATCCTCTGCCTCCACCTCCTTGATCTTCAGGCCAAGGCGGAGGATACGGAAACGGATCCAGCCGCTGTGGATGTTGCGTCCATCCTTGGTCCACATTATGAGGGGTGGAGGGTCTCCTTCCACGGGGCATGGCAGCTTAATGGCGCTCCCCAGGCGGGCCGTCTGTCTGTGAACGACCTTCTCAGCCACCCGCGGAGGGCCTGGAGACACACACCATAAATAAAACACCAAACAACGGTGAATTAAACCTTTTTCTGAGTCTGCAGAGAATGAGCAGCCACACTGAATCATTACAGTTTCAAAAAGGCATAAAACATGGGAGCGCATCATTGAATCTGCAGCCCACAACAGGGTTTGACCAACATTGGTTTTCTGAGTCCGCCAGATATTTTTAGTCAGTATTCAGTACCTCTATATTTGACAATTCTCAAGCCACAAAAGAATATGTGTTTACTTTCTTGTATTCATGTCAGGGTGGAAAAGCCCTGGAAGTATTTAGACTGTAAGACACTAAAACTCTCCACTGGATCTCCCTACTCTAACCCTGGTGAAATTATTTTTGGTAGGTTAGCAGGACGGTTCACTGCACCTCATCAGTGGTAGTACTGGAACAAGTGCAATACATTCTAAGTGGAGAATTAAGTTACAAGAAACACAGCAAAATGAATAAATAAAATATAAAGAAATGAGCTCCTCCACAGTTCTCAAAATATGAATTCAGCCCCTAAACTGAATGGATTTTTTCTCCAGCTGACACTGACGTGGTAAAACCACTGTCTTTCTGGGATGTAGTGGGACATAAAAGCAGGACACCTCTGAATTTCACCTCACTGACTCAAGAGAACTTGGTTATGGGCAGATGGAATGAGATAGAGGTAATTTGTCATCCTTTTGTCTGATTACCCAGAAATGTTGAAACCAGATTGTAATAATTGGACGAGCCTTGTCATCCATTGCACAGAGAGGGTAAAATGTTCTGGCTCTGGTTTTGTGTAGCGTGCCAGAGATCAAAGCAATAAGGGGGGCGGGCCGCAGAGAGACGGACAGCAGCCGGCTCTCCCTGCTCTTAATTGGCTCAGGTCTGCTCCCTCAGATCTAGTGAAGTGGAGCGGGCCGAAACGCCCTATGATGGTGTTAGGAGCCCTGCACCACTACTCACACTGAGACTGGAGTGCCAGCCATGAACTAACCCCCACCAAAAACTAAACAAAACCCTGAATCACTGAGCGGACGGGACACCGAAGGCGAGAAGAGAAGAGGGGCAAGAAAGGGGGTAAATGCAACAAAACCCTTTAGCCACGACAGCCTTCCAAAGCACACAAAGCACAGAACAAATGGTCAGCCTGGTAGCAGTATAAAACAGGCAGGGTAAACACACATGGCCTCTCTCAACACACACACACACACACATAGTCACATTCCTCTGGCGCATTTCACACATATGGTAAACAAGAAGTTCATTATATTGATGGGGCTGGAGGTGGGGGAGGGTGACTCAGGTAACCCCATCTGGCCATTTCACTGCCAACAGATGTGCCTCAACTACAGGTATCCGGCCTGTCTGGGAACTCTGGATGCTACAGGAGCTACATTTAATACATATTTATACATTCGATGTGATCTGTTAAAAAACCACGTTATTTTATGGTGCCCTGTCCATTACAGCCTGAAAACTCTTGGAAGGCACTGAAAGCTGTTAAATCAATGAAAGCCTCACTCTCTCTCTCTCTCCTCTTTCTCTGTCTCTTTCTTTCATATAGACACACACACACACACACACACACACACAATGCTCAGAGTTTTCCTTCCTCTCTGTGTTTGGCCTTTCCTGGTCCACAGCATGCACAGGAAATTGGAAGTGTCACTGTTTATGTCTGCGGGGAAAACGTGACCGCAGTCTTCTTGGCTGTTGTCAGCTGGCCCATATCTCGCTCCTCTGCTACCAGGAGAGCAGAACAGAGGCGCTCACTGTTCATTTCTGCACTGCAGACTCTGCTGAGGACCACAAACAGGTCACAGCTCTCTGGCTTGGTGCTGCTCTCATATGGACTGAATTGATCCTGAAAGACTTCACGGCCTTGTGAAAACAAACGCGTTTCTGCCAAATCACGAAGAAAGAGGGTGCAGTTATCTCTCCTGATTTATCTCCACAACACAGTCCACAAGCCACTTAACCAAGTGCTCCTATTGGATTACAGAACTGATAAAGGCAGACAAAAGACCTGATTCATGCCAAAGGTGTAGCGTCAAAATGTACCGACCCAGTGTAGATCCTGCCTCGGCCAAACAAAGCTTCCTAAAAGCCATGGGCGTTCCTCGAGAATAATATAATTCTTGAGAAAATAGTAAGAATGAGGATAAATTTGAGAGGTGTTTTCCATTTTAAAATAGAAAAATACGTCAGGGTTCAAACGTCTTTGCAGGGCTGCACTGAAAGCACTCAGAACCACTCCAGCTCCGGAGCTTTCGGGCTTAATAAACTGGAGGACTTTGGCGGCTGCAGCAAGTGCATGGAATGTGCAGCAAATGATTTCCTCCCTCCGTCTCCACTCTTGAAAAAACCTTTTGAAGCTCTTTTCAAAAACAAGGCATGAAGAGGTGCTGAAATCAAGGCCATCGTCTGAATAACTTAATAAGTATTTGTGCTGTCTGCATGACCACCATCCCTTTTCAGCAGAGGCTCTCCTCTACCTCTAACACCACCACCTCCACCTCCTCCGCCTCCTTCTCAAGGACAGGTTCTCTTAGCCTTGGAGTTGAAAGCGCAGAGACCTCAAAGTGTTTTCTGAGCTGTGGGAAATAAAATTCTCAGAAAAGGGGGGAGTTGTTGCTTTATCAACTTGTTAGCAGGATACGCAGTTAAAGACTTCCGAATTCAATATTTAATCACAGCATAAAAGAAGTAAAATCTCAGCACTTCTCCGTGTTATTTTAGCTCGGAGGCCGTCTCCTGTATGCTGAACTAAGCATTACCCTCTTCTGCAGAGGAATGATGAATGGGAATCCAACATATTTATGACAAACTGGTGAGCATTTCAGAATGTTTAGTCAAATTACTCGAATTGTTAGCTGCCATGTAAACGGAAAATGATACACATGACCATATGGGCTTTCCCGTACTGCAGCGTTGGTGTGGGACCTTATTTTAGCCGAGCTCCATGTGTGAATGGAATCTTTCATTGCGCAGGAAGAGGAGGAGGAGGCCTGGCGACTCACAGAATTAGCTCTGTTTTTCTTTGCTCAATTTGGTGATGGATTATTTTAAGAGAAAGGGGCACATTCAACGAGAGGCATTCTTGTGATTCAGGATAAATATAGCCATTTTACAAACCCCTCTGAGAGGGTTAACAAACTGTTGATTTGACATGCAGGCATCGAAGGGAGAGAAATACATTAGGAAATGTCAGAATGCAAATGAAAGAGAAGGAGGAACACGCACGCAAAAAACTAAGAAAGACTACAAAGGTTGCCAGGCTTAAGCAATGTTCAGATGTGCTGGCACCTCTCTCCTCATTTATTTTCTCTTTTACAAAACACCTGTGGATTTGTAATGTGTAGATGCATTTTTTCCCTCCATACAAAGTGCTTTGGTCTTTCTAGTCATTGCAAACATGTCAATAAAGGGTTGGCTTGTCTGCTGACAGGCGCGCCAATAGAGAACACCTGGATCTCAACCAACCACAATGAGAACAACTTGATGATGCACGCAACACAGTCAGCCTGATGCAGGACATGGTTATTCAAACAGCACTGTAAACATCTACTCATGAAAAGGATTTTGCCCTTAATCTTTAGCCAAATGTAAGATTTTCTTGCGCATCAACAGCCCTTTACACGCTATCTGCCTGCAGTGATTCATTACTTATATAAACATTTGTCTTCAACACGCAGTATTTACATAAAGAAATTCAGACAGAGTGGGTCATATTAGTTGGAGAATGCTTCCTCCTACTCAGCAGCACTGATATGTTAGTTCAGCAGACCATACAAGAGCAGACAGACCGATGAGCCTGACCCGCTCTGCCAGTCCAGCAGCATGAGGGAGGAAGGAACTAGAGTTTAATGGACCCTGTGCTACCAGGTAAATATCCTATCACGCGTCTCTTAAAATCTCAAGGGCGCTTTTATAACATAAGTCAACAAAATGGACGGCAAAAAAGACTCAGTGGGCTCGCAGCTACAGTTCAAGGAAGGCAACACGAGAGGAGTAGGGGAAAAAAAATGACACGGAAATAATACATGAAAGCTAGAAACCAAATCCAGGGCGAGTGACTTCACTTGAGACTTGAGGGGTTGGGTAAAGGGGAAAGGTGAGGCAGGCACCACAGTTTGGGGAGTGTGTGAAAGGCCAGTGCCTCTGTTCAGAGACCACTGTTGCGCCGGGCTATACATTTCACAAGCACAGATAAAAATCGCCCAGAAAAAGCAAGAGAGAGAGCGAGGGAGAGCCACCCTGGCAATTCAAGAACGGAGGCCAGGTGAGAGAGAGGGAGGGAGGGGGGGGGGGGGTGTGGGGGGGGGAGGGGGAGAGAGGA
>OMLB01063623.1:0-14408 GCA_900302555.1 Myripristis jacobus | reverse complement strand
GTCCATATCTGTAACACAAACACAGAGATTTCTCCATTACAAATTACTGAAGTTTATCCAAACAGATAATGATGAATAAAAGGATAGTTAAGTGTAACAAAACAATTTAGTGGTAACACTTTACAATAACAGTACAACAATTAACGTTAGTTAATGCCGTAATGGTTAATTAACTGTTAGTTAATGATTATTATGGCATTTACTAATGTTAATAATATCTACAATAACCCTTAAATAACATATAAATTAATACTTTAGCATGAACAGCATTAGTCAATGATTCTTAGACACATTAGTTAACTGTTGTACTCCTATTGTAAAGTGTTACCCATTTACTGTGTGTTAACAATATAGAACTAACTTAACCACGTAAATGCTGTATCAGGTTGATAGATATTCTTATTTATTTATTTTTTCTCATTGTGATGATGTGCAGGGTGTTCGTGAGAGTCTGAATGTGTCCTTGTTTGCTTTTCACTAAAAGGGAAGTTCATCAAAAAAAGCTGCGTGTTTTATCTGTGACATGATGAAAATATTTGATTCCACCATATGATTCCAGTGTGTTTTGGTGCCATTTGAACGTGTTGTGAATATGTTGATGATTACTGGGATAATATCATGTATTTCAGTGATTTTAGACAGGATACTGATGACATGAAATTGTCTTATTGTCCCATGCTTAACTGTGATACAGCATTTTGGTATAAAACTCATTTTGGAATAAAAATCTCAAGCTATGTACAACCAGAATGCTTGTCTCTCTCCTCATCTTATGAAGGAGCACCAGGTTTTAAATTCTGGATGACCTCACACATTAGAGTGTGACTTTCTGGCTGTGGGCAAGGGTGACTGCTCACTGGGGACAGTCCCCTGATTTGATGCTGTGTCCCCAGCTTGAGTTGCCCCTGAAAATGGTCCTGGAGAAATAAATTCCAAGCTCTTTGAAAGTGCAAGAGAGATCCCCAGTTTGCAGGGTTTCTTTCTGAAACATGGGGAAAAGGAAGTTAGCAATCAGCAAAAGTGACTGGAACATTAGAAGAAAAAAAAAACTGCCAGAAAATTAGCACCATGAAACACCAGAAAATTAGCCAGAAAGCCAAATTAAAATGATTTATTTAAATGTCAAATCAGTGATGCTGGATCAGTGTCAGATTTTGTGAGTAAGTGTGTGTGTGACAGTTCTCATCTTCCTCTTCTTATTCTGCATCCTTTTGGTTCTCTGTCAGCTGTGTTGAACCATCACGTTCTGGCAGTGACAACATCAGAGAGCTGAAGGCTGTTTCAGAGAGAGAGAAACAGGAGGAAGTCGGCGGCAGCAGCTCACAAAAGAAACACAAGAAGCACAAAAAACACAAAAGCAAGAAGAAGAAGAAGAAGCGAGGGAAGGAGGAGAAGGAGAGCAGCTCAGAGTCTGGGGCGGAGTCAGAGGGAGGCACCCAGCATCAGTCCAGGTCAGCCCTTATGAATGGCTTTCTGTGAGGGATATAACAAGAAACCAAACCAATACTAGTGTCTGTAGTGCCAGTGAAATTTGTTTTTCTCACTCCGAAGCTCCGGCTTCACATTGTAATTTCATTTTAGCCCGTGAAACACTCTCTCTGCCAGAAAATTGTTTCCAGGGAAACATTTACTTTACACAGCCAATTATTAGTTCAGTGGTTTATGAATTGTGGCAACTTTGTTAGCCTCAGAAGCAGAACAGTATAAGGTGTCTTTTTCAACCAAAAATTCATATTTGAAAATCAGTGGATTTTGATTGTATGTTGTGAAATAGTACACTGACATAATTGGCACAATGGTTTGCTGCAGTGTAAAATGTGGGGAAACTAGTAAATGGGCCACACATTCAAAATCACGGGTGTCCTCCTTAAGTAGGACTATATTTAAATACACTGTAATTTATTTTTTTTGTCAGCTGTCCTGACTTTAAACTAATAGGCCTCTTTTACTCTAGTTTGACCAAAATTACAATGTAAACGCAGCTTTTATTAAAAAAAACATCTGAATGTTGAATTTATTAATTTTTTACATCATTATGAATGGTTGATTTTGCATCTAGAGTTATTTTTCCCATGATCTGCCTGTTTGTTAAGCACTTTGTAGCTTGTAAGAGTTGCACTATAAAAATGTGGCTAGTAACCAGCCCTTCTTAGCAGGTCCCTTCTACACATCAGTTTGGCTTGTAAAACTGTGAAACAGTTAAGATGGCTGATTTCAACTGCAATCTACCTGTCACTGTCGCAAGTGGACAAAATTTTAGTTTTCTGCAGTTTTGTTATGGATGCCTGCTTTAGAAATGTGTCTCATTCAGGTTTGATCTTTTTCATAGAAGAGGAACACCAACACAGGAGAATAAGGAGCAAGGTAAACCTTCTGTTTCTCTGGCTTACTAAACCTCTGTTTTTTATTTACTTGCTCTGAAATTATTATTTATGCTATTATTCACTGCATTATTCGATGGCAAATAGGGAGAAGTGACAAGTTACAGCCACAATGTTGTGTACTGCATTGTTCATTTTACCCGCTCTGCTGTCTATAGTAATCTCTTCAGCCACTTCCTGTGTAGTTGCAATGCTCCTTACCTATTTCTTCAAGCATTCAGATAGATAGATGCAACATCATTGCACAGTCCTTGCAACATGAGAGTCACCACTGTGGGTTTTCTTTCCACCATATCGTTTATAGCCAGCCTGTTGTTATTTTCAGCTTTCTAAATTTCTGTAAATTTCTGTGGCTTCAGCATATTTTTAAATTGGAGGTCAGGTAATCCAACAGCAGCCCCCTGAGACGTCCCTCAATGCCAGCTGCATTGGAGCCACAGTTTTCAGTATATGCCTGCAGCAGCCATTTTGACATGAAACAGCAGGATAAACACTGATATTGCTAATGACATTAACATGCCATTCCATTTACCCAGGCCTTTCCAATGAACTAGAATGCACAATGACAGGACCTCTGTTACACCCAGTAATTTAAAAAATAATTACAGTTCATACTAAAATAAAAGGAAAAAGAACTTCTTTGAAAACTACTCAAGTAGAAGTGAAAGCCAGCCATTGCAACACTACTTAAATAAAAGTCCTAAAGTCTCCAGCATTAAGTGTATGTAAGTATTCAAAAGCACAAGTAAATAAAAAAAAGACTTTTTGTTCAGATTTTTATACAATTTGAAAGCTAGGCTCTGCAGAAAAAAACTCAATATTGTAAATCTTGTTGTTGACACAAACTGATTACATGAAGATCAACTAAAAAAAACCCTAAAAACGTGGGTGCTTATGTCAGGTGCTCACTTTGGCTATGGTGAGGGTGTGGCTGTAATGTTCTGGTTAAAATTGTCCAACAGGAAAAAAAGTGGTACTTTTTTCTTTGTATGTTTTGTAACAAGTAACAAAGATAGTGGAGTAAAAGTTTACATTTTATTTTCAAAATGGGGTGGAGTAAAAGTGAAGTAAACAGAGATGAATACTTGAATAAAGCACAAATTCCTAAAACAATAGTAATGAAGTAATTAATTATTTCTGCTTTGTTACTTTGCACCAGTGGTTGGACTCACATGGAACCTTGATGTCATTAATAACGTGTGTTTACCTGCTTTTTCACGTCAGAATGGCTGCTGTGAAAAAGGTCCATTATCAGTTACTCATAATATCCAATTTACCCAATTTCCCCTTGGGGATCACTTAAGGATTTCTGACTCTGATTCTGATTGTGATATCCCACTACTCTATCCTGTAGGCTGCTGCCAGCCCTTTGTAATGAGCAACGCTGACTGCAGTGCTCATAGAAATCTACAGCATGTACTAGAGCGTGCTATGCTGAGACAGTCCAGCTGTAAATTGAAATTGTTTGTCCAGGTGATGATGGCGAGGGGAAATCCAGACGCCACAAGCGACACATGGGCGGCAAGAGGAAGAAGAAGAAGAGGAGGAAAGATGGAGATAAGAGCTCGTCAGACTCAGACTTTGAGGTGGAGTCAAAGCAGAAGAACAGTAAAGGTGTTTACAGCTCATCAAGGCAACGAGAGGACCTGCCTGACATCATCCCAAAACAGGTAAAAAAGAGAAAAAGATAGATTGCATGGCAGTAATTGTAGATTTCTTATGAAGGGTACATGTACAATTTCCTCTGTATTGGTTAAAAACTTTACTTTCATTTTTAGTTTAGGTTGGGTTTTCCTAAATGTAGTCCAGAGACCAGAGGTCGGTCCTTCTGATACAGTGCCTCCAATCAATCTGTCCTGTATACCACAACAGTGCACATTCTGGCTGGGTGACATAAGGATATATTTTTAGACATTGCTGTAAATGTGCGTGGGAATCGTCCATATTATAAGTGCTAGACTTCTGTAAAGTATTTAAATTATGTGCAACACACGCAATCCTGCATTGAAATTCCGGCCCTGAATGCTGAGATTACAACTGGGTTTAAAGTGCTTCCAGAGCTGGAATTGCCATGCCTTGATGGGACATGATCGGTGTATGTATCTCACATCCTTAGAGCTACAATGCAATGTCAATCGCAGTTTGGATGTAAGATGTGAAACTGTTATCTGCTATTTAAAAGCAAAGTGAGATCTTATTCAAGTGTCCTTGACTGGAGGAGTAATAATTCCCATGTGCTATTTGTTTTCCAAAAGAAAAAGCAACTATGTCTTCTCTGAATTTTAGGTTGTAGTTTCACTTTTCACAAAATATGCACAAATACTCACATATTGATGCCACAGATACATCTGGGGCAACAAAGATGAAAGATAAAATTAGACTTAGGATTTTCTTTGTCTCATTGCTTCCTTATAGGACAGCTCCAGTAAGGGAGGAGGTCAAGGGGAAAGAGATGGCAAGAGGCGGCGTCAGTCCCATTCACACTCAAGATCACATTCCCGTTCCCGTTCTCTGTCACGTTCCCGCTCAGCCAGGAGGAGCCACCGCTCTCGGTCCAGACACCAGCACCAAAGGTCTAGGACACGCTTGAGATCCAGATCACAGCATCGCAGGACCCGCTCCAGGTGTGGATGTTAATCTATTGATGGATCAATTGACCTATGCCCACAAATTCTAACATGAATGGTGGTGTAGACCATGGGGGGGTGTAACTGTCTGCCACTGTTTTACTTTTTGATCCCTTTACGCTCCTTTGCTAGTCTGGTTTCCAGACCTCATGAATCATGCTGTAATTAATGGGGTCTGGTCATGATGCAGGTGAAACATCTCCAACAGCACACTCTGACAACACAGTCAGTGGTCATACATCTACCTGATGTCAAACTGATGAATGATCAGATTGTATTTATGTCAGACCTATGTAGTTTTCTCCTTAGCACTATTTTGGACCAATGTATCACAGTGATTTCTTCACTGTGTTGCCCCGATTAGATTCAGATTGATATTGGCCCGTCACTTTGTCTTTTTTCAGAACATACCGCAGAAAAAATGCTTGACAGATGCTATGTTATGCTATCAGGCTCTAGTCCTGATGTAGTCTGGAGATTGTTTCAAAGTTGGGCCTCTGTCATGGAAATGTCTGCATTGGACCGATGTAGTCAAGATGCTTTTTCCAATGTCAAGCCAATTACAATCATAGCTGACGTCCGTGTGTTGGTAGGTTCCAGCATTTTACAAAGCTCCATTCTGAATGCGAGATATTGTGAAGTGTATGATAATTATTTTTATTCGCGTCTTCAGGTCACGATCAGGCCGGAGGTCCAGGAGAACCTGCTCTAAGTCTCCCAGGTCCAGCAAAGACACTGCTGCTTCTGCTGCTGCTGCTCCTCCTCCTCCTCCTCCTCCTCCTAATGTAGGGCATTTACTTCTCCCCTTCTCTCTTTTTCAGATTTACATCACTTACTCCTTCACTTCTCTGTAATGTTTTTATATATATTTTCTCTTGCTGTTTACTGACTGGTCTGGACCAGCTCATCTCCTCCGCAGCTCACCCCCTCGGCCTTCCATCTGACTCCTCTACTCCTCCTCCTACTGCATCTATAGGAGGATGGAAACCACTTCCTTTACTAGAGGACATTGGTTCATCAAGGTAATGCAAAATAGTATTAAAACTGCAAATAATAAAACTTTGTTTGTTTAGCAAATTCTAACCAGGTGTAGAATACACTTATATAAAGCCACAATCTCATGGGCAAAAGCCTCACACATGAAAGAAGCAAAGATTAATTCAAACAAAGAACACAAAAACGGGGATAGATAATTTTTCAACAAGCATTTGCAGAATTTGAGAATCCACATTTTCCAGCACTTTTGTAGAGTAACCTAGAGAGTGTCTTGTGATGTTATTGTACTCAATCTTTTGCAGTTTTCCCATATTAGCAAAGATGCTTAATGGGACTGAGGTCTAGTGACTCCATGCAAAGCCATGCAACTCAGCCGTCCTTCCTCCTTTTAGGACTTATGATAGGCCTGGCATAGACTCTTCTTCTTTTTTTTTTTTGTAATTCTCTGGTCATTTCTTGCTAATTTGCCCATCACAATTTCCCCATGTTATTGAAAGAAATCAATTTGCTCATTTTTCAAAGGTGTAAATGCTTGTGAAAGATCTGAAAGCAGCCTCTTTCATATGTCTTTTCCATAGTTGCCTTTTTGCCATGTTTTTGAAAGAAATCTAGTGAAGTTTCAAAAGTTTTTTTTCCTTTAAAAAAAAAAAAAAGTCACACAGGTTTTGGGTATATTGACAATAATCAATAAGGTACATGCCTGTTAGCTAGATTGTACTGCCACCTAGTGATTTACTTTATGCATTGCAGTATTGACCACAAATATGATACTGTGACTGTTATGATTGTCATGAATCTGTAAATAATGTACTATGATAATGTGATGATAAAAATCCTTGCTGTATTTCCATATTTGTATATTACAGCCCTATGAGCGTGCCAGATTTAAAACCCTCTATCACTGCAATGTTGTTTCAACCCTCCTGCTTTGTCCCTTTGTCAGGTCCTCAGAGAGGAAGGATGAATCTTTGGCTTTGGATGAATCCACACGGTGCAGCCAAACTCCTTCAGCAGGCCTCCAGCCTCCCCAGCTGGCCTCCAGCCACAGGGGCCACAACATCGGAGCAGAGGAACTGACAGAGGCAAGCACAGAGCTGCAAAAAGCTGAACAAAGTGACAAGTCGAGAGAGGAGAAAAAAGAAGAAGCAGAGGATGCAACAGAGAAACCAGGTATGCCCTGTTGGATTGACCAGGAAAAGAAAACATTAATTATCAGAATCAGAAACACTTTATTCGCCTTAATTTTGGACCCAGTTTCTTGCTCTTCTGTTATTTTCTTCTACCTGTTTGGTCATGATATCCACATTACTAATGATTGTTCATCAAAAATCTCATTGTGTAAATACCTTATAAAAACACCAATAGTCATCCCTCCAGTATCATCACAATACGAGCTGGTTTTGGTTTGGTTTTGGCGGCTTGCTGGTTCTGTCTTGTTTTAATGCTTTCCTTTAGGGATACACTGCCATCTCATGCTCACCAGATAGTGCTACTTGTTCAGCTTTTGTTCATAACTCCAGTGACATTAAATTTGAGATATCTCAGACAGTCACAAATATTTGCTTTCTATACAAACAGATCTTCAAAGTTTGCTTAAGCTGTGTCTTCCCTGGTCTGTTCCTAAACCAGCTGCAGGTCCTGCTGCATCCCATTCCTCCCTGACACAGTCCAGAGAGGCAGATCAGGCTACTGAGACCACTAGAGCCTTAGAGAACCCCAACACCACCTCTGTCACCACGGGCAAATCACTAAAAAAGAAGAGGAGGACACCATCCAAGTCTCCACAGAAGAAGAAAGAAACCAAGTCCTCATCAAAGAGGAGGAAGAGATCCAAGTCAGCATCTAGGAGCCACAGGAGGAGGTCCAGATCCAGGAGCCCTTCATGGAGGAAGAGGTCGAGGTCGAGGTCAAGGTCAAGGTCAAGGTCAAGGTAAATGGATTGGCTTTCTTTTTTTTTGTCATTTCTGCTGATAGTCACAGTAGAGACAGGAAAGGCAGGGCAGTGAGAGGGCATTCACGAGAGGTCAGATTCAGTCCCAGGACACTGCAGTCAGGACTCAGCCTTAATATATATGGTATTAAATTCAGCTCCAGCTCTCTTCTATGATTCAGTCATGTGGTGTGATAAATGTAGTCAAATTTAAAGAGAGCTCCCTGTGTTTCAACTGTCTTTTGTACAGATATTTTAGTTGCTGGGAGTGCCTATTGCTGATTACTAAGCAATGCAATTCCTTTTTTCTCTCCATTAAAGTAAAGTTTGCAGGATTTGAAGTGACAACTAAAGATTGTAGTGGCTAAAATGTAACTGGTATCTATGCTATTCCCTATTTCTGGAGAGAAGACAAAGACAGAGGTTAAAAGAAATGTCCACCACTGGTTACTCTACAACTCTTAGATACCACTTTGTTGTGAATTTCATCAGACAAAAAAGAGATTAGTACAAGATAGTACAAGTGAAACAAGGGGACAGAAAAGAAAAGAAAAAACACAAATTCTTGATATGTATATATTAGGGCTGAATAATGACTTGAACTGTTATCGAAACCACAATATTGTCACGTGCAGTATCCAAATCGCAGTTGGATAGTTGCAATTTCACGATCAAAGTAAGATGTGCGACAAAACATTATTGTAAAAAAAATATTATGTTGCTACAGAGACACTCTGACCTACAAATTGTATTTTCCAGATGGAAGAGAACATTTTTGTTTGTTTTAATAGAATTTTCAGTAAAAAAATAAAACTTATAATGCAGAACTGATCTTTCCTATTAAAATTGTGAATCGTAATGGAATATAAAATGCATCACAATATGATTTTTTTTTTATTATTGCTCAGTCTGTATATTAGACATCATTTTGTCATGTGCAGTGCATTCCAGCAGATATGTTGTCTGTGCAGGTCAGTGGGTCGGAGGTCGCGAAGGTCACAGTCTCGCTCGGGCTCACGGGGTCGGCGTAGAGCTACATACAGCCAGAGGGACCGCTGGAAACGAGAGCCGAGTCACTCCCCTGTGCTCATCCTTCGCAAAAATAGATCCCCCAACCGGAAACATCGCAGTGCCAGCAGCAGCCCACCACGCATCACTGAACTGGGTCAGATGGCATCACCAAATCACGCACTGGAATGTTATGTATTCCAGTTTATTTCATTTGATTATTTAACAGTAGTTTATTCATTTTTATTTGTTTTAGCACTTCATTTAGAATAAATTTTGAATTACAATCATTATATGACTAGCTTCCTTTTGGAAATGTGATTTGCAGCTTAAATCTTTAAAAAAATTATTTTCAGAGTGTGAGCCATGCATTCTGGAAATTATGCAGTGGATTTGTGAGTAGGTCACTGGTTGGGTCATGGACCTTACTGGGAATGTGTATCTCACCCCTAACTTGGCCGATTCCATCCTGACTAGTGTTTGTATTAACACTGTGTTTCCTCAGACAAGGACCAGCTACTGGAAATTGCCAAGGCCAATGCTGCTGCCATGTGTGCAAAGGCAGGCATGCCTATTCCTGCCAGTCTGAGGCCCACGGTGCTGCCCCAGCTGCCCTTGGCCTTGCCCAGTATGGCCATGAATGCAGCTATGGCCAGTATGACTGCTGGTATGGCTCTGACTCCTCCCTCCGCATGCCATCTCTGTCCAGTTGTTGCTTTAATTTTAAAGGATCAGTAAAACCTCTCTTTCTTTGGAACCCCCCTCACTGGCCCATCTTTTGTTCTCTCTATCTCGCTCTCCCTACCAGCAACCATGACAGCAGCTCTGTCTAGTATGGGTGCTTTGGCTTCACTACCTCCGCTGCCTTCCATCACCAACAAACCTCCGCCTGGTCCGCCCCAACCCAACATGGCTGCCCTGGAGGAAGTGAAGAAGAAAGTGGCAAAGCAGGCCAACAGCATCAGCATCAAGGAATTTACTGACGTAAGGGTTATACATGTGCACAGTGCAGTGTTTATATGTGTTTACTTCATGTATGAAAGAGAGACACTCCCAACATGTTTCCAGTGATTTTTAATGCAAATAAGGCCACTTTCTTACAGTTTTTTTTCTTTTATACACCCATGCCATACGACTGCATCAGTGTGTATAAGCTTTTATAAAATATGTTTTTTAAATAGGGATAACAAGTTATTTACAGAGACTTTCCTGGTTTCTTTTTGTCTTACTACTTTATAGCATGCTTCACCTGAAATACCGAAAGGTCAAAGATTGTTGTCATGTATATTTTATTTTGAAAGTCATCAAGAAAATCGTTTCTTAGTGATCCCAACTATTCAGTATTCATCAGCATGGAAAAGGAAATAGTTCTGTCATTATCTATTGCAGAAAAGCTTTCTGTTGTGCAAATACATACATTTTTGATAAAATCTAAACAAAACCGAATGTTTTAAAAATAAGTAATCATAATACAAAAGTGTTTTTGAATAATGAATATATAAAATCTAATATTTTCAGAATTTCCCTCTGGTAACAGACTGTGGTCAAAAAGGATAGTAGTTTTGTTTATAGTGTGTACTTGTAGACATTTGTTAGCCTGCTTGTGAGTGTGTGTGTCAGCACGCTGGTCTACGTGCTGACACATGCAGAGGAGACATGCAGGAGAGGCAGAAACAAACGTGTGCGTGTGTGTTTGCAGAAATGCAAGATGATTGTGGACAGTAAAGGGGAACTGCCGGTGGCAGTGCCTCATGTTTCAGATGAAGAGGATGATGGGAAACCATTTGGAGCATCTGCTCTTCGAGAGCAAAAAGCCATCAGCTTCAGCATCAATGTAACATACACACACACACACACACACACACACACACACACACTCACACGCACGCACACATAGATCTTAAATTGTACAACTCGGAAATTCTTGAAGACATTTTGCAAGAAATGAAATCTGACTAGAAGGACTAATAGGACACAAGGCCAGTTAATTAGTCTCACACTTAATTTTGCAGGATCTTGATTTACCAAAATAGTGTACGCATCATGATATTAGGAAGTGCATAATAAAACAGTACAGCATATAAAATGATCGAATCCCCTGCTTGAATGTGCCATAGCACAGCAGTCTTTAATTGGATATTTATGGGGAATGGGTTAACAAAAACAGTGAGTTGTTTTTAAATGAACACTTGTAAGATCATTACTGAAATGACATCCCCTCTCTCTGCCCTGTCTTTCCTGTCACTCTCCACTATACCTGTCTAAGGCAGAAATGCCCAAAAAATAGTCTTAAAAATGTTAGTTAGTTATTGCAGTAACACTACATGTTGCTGGAAAAATTAATATTATTGAGTGAAGTGATAAAAAAGATTAATTCTGAAATCTCTCCTCTCCTCTCCTGTCAGAACATGTCAGTTCGTCCAGCAGTTCGTAGCGATGCAGGCATGGCTAAGGAGTTTCCGGTATCTTCAGGATCTCAACATCGTAAGAAGGTCTGGTGAACTTTGTTTGTTTAGATCTTAGTAGTACTGAAACAATTAGTTGATTAATCAATTAGCTGACAGACAGAAAATTTACCCCATTTATATAATTTTGATAATTGTGTAATCATATTAGTAATTTGTCAAGTAAAAATACCAAACAATTGCTGGTTACAGTTTCACAAATGCCTAATATTTGCTTGCGTTTTGCTTTGTCAATGTAAAGTAACAAAATAAAAAATCAGTCACCCCAGAAAATAGGCTATAGATTAATCAACAATGAAAAGTTTTTGGAATCTCACAATACAATGTATACAGGTCAGTCATCATTTTTAATCTTTGGTTTTGGGGATGCTAGGTCATCAAGTTTTGCCAATCGAAAGGCTCAAGTCCAAGTGAAGTCATTGGTGTTCAAGTCAAAGTCTTGATTTTTGTCGGGTCTAAATCTATCGAATTTGTGACTTGAGTCAAGTCAAGTCTAAGTCATGTGACTTGGATCCACGCCTATGCCTATGGTGATAACTAAAAATACTTTGAAAAGTAATATCAGTGTGGCTGCATATCATCAACATCATTCATTCGTTTTATGTTGAGAAGCTGTAGCAGTGATAAATAAATCATGACATGGGTGTTGCTGATCAGCCAGTGAATGGTTCAGGCTCATTGCACAATGGCTTGGCAGTCAACATTATTCATTCACACAACCTCCAGAAATATTATGTTGTTTCTAATATGTTTCTAATATACAAGTCTTTATTGTCATGTATAACAATTATTTGGTACATTACAATTTCATACAAGATTTTTGTAGCATGTCTAAATCATCATTGTGGTTGCATACATATTAGTCGTTGCATTACAATATTGACACATGCATTGCTTTGTTTTGTTTCATTTCTTTGAATATATTAAATATGGCTTGTATTAGCTATTACCAAAGGTGAGTCCTTCCTTTTTGGGTTGATGAAGAGCTTTTGTCATTATCATTAAGGATTGCGGGTGATTTATGAGAAGTGTAATGCCATATCCTGACTGTCCAGGAGGGTGAAGCTCCAGGTGCCTATGGTGAATGGGTTCCCGTTGACAAAGCAGGAGACAAAATCAATGCTGCAGCTACCTCCAGCAAGGCCCCAACACCTGTTCCCATGGCAACAACCACCTCTTTACACAGCGAAGAGGCCCCAGCGACAGGGTTGCCTGCAGTTACTGAAGAGCCTGTATTAATGCCACCTAAGGACAGTGTTTTTCCTGACCCGCCACTCCAGGTGAGCTATAGATTATTATCATGAGGGTTAATCATAACCAAGGAAAAGATGCATCTTTTTTCTTTTAATCCCATTTGCAAACAGATGGCCAACATTCCAGCCTCATGCCTCCATCAGGGTCAAAATAGAGGTCCAAAACAATTTATATATGACTTTGGAAGACATTTCAAGGCATCCCATTGGATAATATACATTTTCACATCACCTGTATAGTACACTGATTAGACTTATTACATTGGCATACTACCTGTATGAATACCATCATGTGAGCCCAAAAATAATAAAAAAAAAAAAATAGCTATAGAAATAAAATTAAGAAATAATAAATTAAGAAATAAAACCAAAAACTATGTATTTTGGTTTTATATTTTTATGTATACATTTATTATTTATTAAATTATTTTTATTTCATCAATATGTTACCTTTTTTTCCCCTCTCTCTTTTCAGCCTGTAGATATCTCCCAGGCTGTGACTGAGAGGATCAAAGCTCAGAGGCGATTGGCTGAGAATCCCTATGATGTCAGTGCTATCTGCATGCTGAGCCGTGCACAAGAACAGGTATGCACACGCACGATAAAAGCTCTAAACTTGTGAGTGATGAATTTATTTCTTCCTTATTCTTTTTTAGTGTATGTTGTCATGGTTGTATGGGAATTAGATAGTCATGTTTGTCTAGTCCCTGCAGGAGGTAGGTGAACTTCAAGAGTAATCCCCCAACACATCTCAGTTAGAGTGTAGGCCAATCCCTAAAACAGAAGAACAGATCAATTTATCATGATGATTGACCAAAATGTGTGGCAATGGATGTGGCCAATCAGTAAAAGGTGCATAACTTTCAAACAGCTTCACATAACATGGCAAAACTTTGTGGAAACTGTGGAAGAGCTGATTAACCTTTCATGCAGATTGGATAAATGGGAGTGTGGTGGGTGTGGTATATCACAAAAAGGTACATAACTCCAGCAACAACTCCCTGATCACACACACATATAATGACTTGACAAAAGTTTAATTTTGTCAACTATTTGACGTGAAAATGGCATATCTTTATTTTAATGTGATCTTGTCGGAATGTCTTATTTTGCTAGGTGGATGCGTGGGCTCAGTCCAACACCATCCCTGGTCTGTTTACTGGTTCAACTGGAGCCCAGGTCCTCAGTTCTGAGGAGCTGTCCACCAGCGGCCCGCAAGCATGGCTCAAGAAGGTACTATACACACAGACACTCACACACACACACAAACGCAAACACAAACATCCAGACAAACATAGCCATACAGATTGACATACAGTACAGGCCAAAAGTTTGGACACACCTTCTCATTCAATGCGTTTTCTTTATTTTCATGACTATTTACATTGTAGATTCTCACTGAAGGCATCAAAACTATGAATGAACACATGTGGAGTTATGTACTTAACAAAAAAAGGTGAAATAACTGAAAACATGTTTTATATTGTAGTTTCTTCAAAATTGCCACCCTTTGCTCTGATTACTGCTTTGCACACTCTTGGCATTCTCTCCATGAGTTTCAAGAGGTAGTCACCTGAAATGGTTTTCACTTCACAGGTGTGCCTTATCACAGGGTTAATTAGTGGAATTTCTTGCTTTATCAATGGGGTTGGGACCATCAGTTGTGTTGTGCAGAAGTCAGGTTACTACACAGCCGACAGCCCTATTGGACAACTGTTAAAATTCATATTATGGCTAGAACCAATCAG
>OMLB01063622.1:0-17851 GCA_900302555.1 Myripristis jacobus | reverse complement strand
CCTCTCTCTCTCTCTCTCTCTCTCACTCACACACACACACACACACACACACACACACACACACACACACACACACACACACACACACAATCTGAAACCCTGATATAGACACAGAATCATTAGAACTGCCACCTTAAAATAGATTAGATTAGCCAATGCGGTGCTAGGGAGTAACAAGTGACATTGTAGTGAGCTTGGTTTATAAAAAATGACAATGGCCTTGAAATCTGTTATAATAGTAAATAATAATTGGGGTACAGAACTGGAGGGAGAGGGGCTGGTGATGCGGAGGAGAGTCTGTCTGCACCTCAAGCCTGCATGTGACAGTTAACTCACAAGGCACTCACAAGTTAACTCACAAGGCAGCCTCTCTGAATCCCACACGACCACAAGCTGTGTAAGCTGTGCACCGCAACTTGGAAATGACTTCTGTTTCAGTCTACTACACTTTTGTCTGTGGCTCGTTTGCCGCTTGCCCCCTCGGGTTGGCTGGCTGTGCGCCCGCGTCCTTGTCTCCAATCCTTCCTAAATCACCTCTACCTCTCTCACACCTCCTCTCAAGGTTTAGCAGCGGAGAGAAGATTCTGATTCAAATATGCTGTATGCCGGCATATAAATACACTTCTCCGTTATTCAAGCCTTAATTGGCTAGATTTGCCCTGCACAGAAAATAGTGATAGGACTCCTATAATTGGGTTGGCCTACTATCACAACAAAACTAGAAACTATATGTGGTTAATGTTATAGAATTGTATATGGCCTGCAGTCCTGTAGGCTGAGGTCACTATAAACTTACCACAGGCTCACTTAAAGTCTCTGTAATTGGATTAATGCAGAAATATTAAAGTGAGGGCTAATTTTCTCTTTCCTTCCCCTTCACCATCCTGCAGCAAAAAAACTGTAAGATATAAACATGGCCATAATAAGCAGTTACATGTTTTGAAACTGCAATATTCTCATATATATCACCCTCATCAATAAATAATCATTAGGCTTACCTGTGTCGGTGAGCCAGGCTCTGCAGTGTCAAAGCCCGGGACTGGATCTCCAGAGGCAGCAGGCCGAGGATGAGGCACAGCCACGCCGGAAGGAGCACGCACATGGCGGGGCAGCGGGGACGCACGGTCCCGGGGGGCGCGGAACTCGGAAGAACAAAATCCCCTATTGCGGAAAAAAAACAAGTTCATGGGGGGGAAAAAAACTGTATGACAGATAAGTGTCAAATAAACCTCGGCTAAGTGACTTTGACAGTTATTTAGGGAGTGACACTGACAGAATATAGTCTGTTGTCTTACTGATCTAGTGCATCTCCTCCAAACTGACCTTCTCTCGTCAATAGTAAAGAAATCCGGAGGAAAGAATCCGGAGAAAAGACCTGAAAACTCAGATGCCCTCATCGGGTGCGACTGGACTCCTAAGCTTTCTCATTTATAAAGCCTGATTCAGTGAGGAGGAGGAGGAGGAGAAGGAGGAGGAGGAGGGAGAGGGAAAGGAGGGGGAGGGAGGGTCTGTTTCATTCAACAACCCAACCTCTAATGAACCCCACAATTTAATTAATTCTCAAGAATTCGTCATCTCATATGATGTAAGTTATCTCAGGTAAATTGAAAGTGAAATATTAGGGTTCTTCTTGATCGTTAGGGCAATTCTCTTACTGAACCTGCGAAAAAGCGACTTTACAGTGATAGTGATATATGCCTACTTACATATCCTATAATTCTATTTCATTTCATTTCGTTTATTTATTGGTAAAACTTATATGCGCTAGGTTTGGACCATTTAAAAATACGCCACTCCTCAACCCATCATGTCAATTTTTTTCTGAATAGCCCAGTGAACATGTGTGATACATCATGTGATACTGCACATCATATTTTACAATAGTTTAATAAGAGTCAGAAGGAGTGGCAGGAGTTACAGTATAATTAAATCAAAGGAACTGATGAGACCCCTGAGGTGTTTTTCTATGGAAGATTTATTAGAAACTGATTTTATTTTTTAAACAAGTTATCCATCAATGACTAGCTCATGTTAAAGCTTTGCTGCGGATGGATGAATGGGTGATAGCACAGTTTTGTAATGCAATACCTTTTTACAGTGAAGTCCTTGTTCTGGGTGGCCTTAATATACTATAGGCTGTTCCACAACAGTGGCAGAAAAATCAATGGTTTTGGCTGCACTACATGTACAGTAATAGCTTTGTCAATCTAGGTTCCTGCCGATGTGCCCTTTTTAAACTTCCAACTCTGTTGTGGAAGAGGCCCTGCTGACATTTGTAAAACAAACTGCAAAAATTGACATTTATCTTTATGGTCTAGCAAGATATGTTTGCATTAAAAAAGAGCATAAATCACCAGGGCTCACTTGACACTGGTGACCCCACTGACTCATTTTGTTTCATCCAAATAAATTCCGGTTATGGACGTGGCTATTCTGGGTATCTGACCTCCTTTTCTGGCTCTGAGATTTTTTGAGATGTGGGTTATTGGCATGTCACTGTGGCTGTGAAGCATGCTATGATTGGCATGCAATATATAACATTACCTCTGGATGCTGCGCACCTGTGGTCTTCCTTCCTCACAACTTGATATGAAGCAAGACCTGATGCCAGACAAGGGTGTGTGTGAGTGTGTGTGTGCGTGCTCGTGTCCGTGCAAAGACGTATACACATTTATACGTTTGTGTAACTCCGTTGTGTAACTCTAACTTCCACATGCCAGCCAGCCAAGCCTGTACTGTCACTGTATCCTTAGATGCACCAAAACCCACAGAGCATGATAGCAGTGACAGCAAAGGCAAAGACAGAGAGAGTTCGGCTGGTTCTAAATTGGCAGCTCTGAGTCTGTTCTGTAAGTTTCGTTGTGCAAGTGCACGACTTTGCCCTCTGACTGTCAGAAATTCATTGTTTTTTTTATTTTTGTGAGGAGGGAGCGGAGATGAGAAGCTCAGAGTCTGAACCTGATTAAAAGAATACTCTGTGTGTGGAGGTGGCTCCAGCCTTAATTAAAGGAGTATGTGAGTGTGTGTTTGTGTGTGCGTGTGCATGTCTGTGACTCAGCAGTATGCAGTATTACCTTCTAAGCTCTGTTTCTAACACTGCAAGCCTCAACTCAGTCCAACATGTGCATTAACACCTCTCCTATCTATCTCAAGAACAGACCAGTGTGTGTGTGTGTGTGTGTGTGTCTACACTAGGGACTTATCCCATCTCTATCTGATCTCCTTGCAGGCAAAGATGCTTTGGCTCTTGTCTGAGGGGCTGAGTTTCTGTTTCAGTCTTAACGTTGACGTTCATTGCCGGACACCTAGGGCTGAAATCAGAGAGGGAAAAAGCTGTCTGACTGCATTCACACTCTATAAGTCAATAAGTACAACCAGTGCAACCTCCAGCTAAACCTGTCAACACATATATTACATCCACTGTAGACAATCCCTCCTTTTCTTCCTTACATCTGTATCTGCTGTGGTGACTGCTTTTGATTTGATTCGCCAAGAAATCACTGCGGGGGCCCTAGACAGGTTAATGTTCCTAGTCTTGGAGCCTGGAACTAATGTTACATCGTTTTTTGGAACATAAATTAAACAGTACATTTCAAATGTATTTCATTGCAAAGCCAACAAGCAAAGATGTGCAAGGGATAAATAGTGTAGGTCAAAAACAGCCAAAAGGGCAAACTTTATTGTGAAAACGGCAGCTGATGGCACCAGGTGCAGCTATATGAAGTGCTGATTATATATGATGATGATGATTTGATATATGATGATATATACACATATATCTATACACATATGTGTTTGTGCAGATTTTCGTCCAAGAGTCATTATTATCATTATTATATTATAGTAAAATTACCCATTTTGCGGTTGGGAGGCATATTGTCAAGTCAGCGTTGATGAGTTCGTACAGTTTGGAGAGGGTTTTTTTTAGGTGTTGTGAGCTTGCTTATTTCTTCTGCTATTACGGAAACTTGAATATTACATTGATTTAAGTTGATTTTATGTGTTAGAACTGTTTTAAGTTGTGCATATTGAAATAAAGATTTGTGAACTAGTTTGTATTTATGGATCAATTCTTTGAAAGGAATAAAAGTTGAGTTTTGGGTTATGTGTTGAAGCTGTGTGATACCTTCATCTTTCCAAGTGGTAATGGCGTATTTGCTCGGTGTGAGTGTGAAGTGCATCATTTTGTGAGCTTTCCACCAAGCTGTCAGAGCTGTCGCAATTGTAGTATTTCCAAAGCAGTTATGGAGTTTTGTGGAGGTGCTGATGAATGGCAGGGTTGCGATGTCTAGTGAAGAGCTAATCTGACCTTGGTGTGCAGTTAGAGTATGTGGTGACTCAGCGGTCTGAGGTCATGCATCGGTGCCGTCCTGAGGTGGAATCAGGCCTGGGATAATGGTCTCATATCTTTAACTTTCCTGTCTCTCTCTCTCCACTGATTTGCCAGAAAATAATACAGAACATGAAGTTAAATGACCATTTTACAGAATGTAGTTTGAGTGAAATCATTGTCATCCATCTCCTGATGTGCAATTTGATGTTTGTGTTTACAATTTCATCATTAAAAGGAATTGTTTTACCCTCCAAACCTGTTTCTGAGTAATCTGAGTAAATCAACATTTCTCTCCAAAACCAGCTAATTGCTTTTACAGCATTTTCCTGTAACACATTACAGAAATAATTCTTTTCAGAAGTCTTTTTTTTTCTCATTGCAATTACTTAACCATTAGCTTTCCACTCAGTTCTGACAAATGACCCCAGTTTTGCAGGGCCCTTTCAACAAGAATGAGAAGTTACGACTTGGTGCCTCTGTGTGGTGAAACTCGGGAGCACATGGCCTGTGCATCTTTCAAATGGAAACTGCAGCACAGTACTGTAATCATTCATCCATTCATTTTCTCTGCCTCATTAATGCTTTTATACTTGCAGGTAGCTTCAGCCTTTTGATTTACTATGGCCTAATCTTGGAGCAAAAATCTACCCAGATTATAATTCACAATAATTAATTTTTAGCCTTTTTAAAATTCATTAAATTTTATTGAAAAATGAACAGCTCAGTCACAAAGAGAAACCAGAGAGCCAAGCCAAAACCAGAAAACCTGAAGTTGCTCCAGTGACGATGAAAACACTGATTTTGCAGTTTTATAAATTAGAGCCTATATCTGGAGACCTGTCTGTAGCACTCTGGACACAGTTAGTCTCTCAGTCACTGTCACTGTAGTAGCTGCTGGATTTGCTTCTTGATAACATTAGCAAAACAGCCTTGGCTCTTGCATTTACAAATAAAAGCCTGGGGTGTCTGTTACCACCCGAGCTGCTGTAGTAAGGACTTGAGCCTTGATACCTGGTATGCATTCTACTCATCATGAATGAGAATTAGATACTTTAGTGATGCCCGCAGGATCCCATCCACAGGGAGGTCAGCGTGCAGGATCAGCTGCTGAACAATGCCAGTGGGACAGACGGATTCAGTATCTTTGCTCAAGGGCACTCAAGCAGCATGGAGCCTTTTGTCAAAGTGCAGACAAAGTGCAGACTTTGAAGTCAGGTCTCATAGGTGAGGGAAGTTTCCCTGATCACGATGCCACCCTGCTGCCCTGCGTTTACTTGCAGAGCTCGCAGCAGTGGTAGAAAAAGATACAGAAATTCTTTGCTGAAGTAGATGTAGCAACGCCACAATGGAAAAATATTACACTGAAAGTAGAAGTCCTACATTCTAAACTCCAATATAGAAATATGTGCAGCATTAAATAGCAGCGTGTTGTAAAGTGAAAAGTAGTCATTGTTAAGAATGATTCCTTTCAGGGTGTTAAATTATCGCTGTATTAACCTGTAAGAAGCAGGTCTAACAGTTCCATATACAGTACTATTGACAAATAATGCTTCATAGTTTGGAATGTACTTGCTCTTTCTGCAAAGTACCAAGTAAGTGAGAACTCACAATTTTTCCTTGTTATATGTAATGCAGTAAAAGCCTCACAATGTGGAAATAGTCAGGTACAGTGCCACTTCTGTAAAATTGGACTTCGGTATGTTATTTGAGTAAATGTACTCATATCCCACTTCTGGCTCACTGTCACATGTTGGGTCTAGAGGTGAAAGCCAAGATTGCCACGATATCTATCACCCCATTGTCTCCACTTGTGGTGAGCCTTTGCAAAGAGTTGTCTTACAGTACAGTGAGGGCAACATGCGTCCCTGCATTGGCTCAGGCTCTGTTGGACAGCAGGTGGTGCTGTTCTCAAACCAATTCAGGAAACATGCTGAGGATAGACCAAACTGCTCCTGTGGGATCAAAATCACAGAAAGACTTGGTATAATGCACATGCTAATACAAAATTCAATTATTCAGGAACAGAGATCATTTCAGTCCCATGATTGCTAACATAATTAAGCATCTCTGGGTTTGTGAAAACATTTTGGAAGTGCAGGACATTTTAAATCTATGAACTATACAAATATCCATCAGATCTTTATTATAGACTAGTGTTCACAAGTACGTGTGCATGAAAATACAGGGACTAGCTGTGCTATTCAATACCGATGAGAACATGCAGTGCTGCCACGACAATGTAACATCTGCTCCGACACACAACAACGCAAGTGTAACTCAGAAAGCAACAACATCACGTTTTAATAAGTGTTTTATTATGCGACGTCTATGAGGAAGACTTAGCGAATGACTTTGAAGATCTTGACCTGATTTAAATGTAACAATGCACCTTCACTTTAAAATACACTGGAACATGCAATAGCATAATGTCACACAACAACCAATAACACAAATAAATGACTTAAATTATATACAACAAGAGGACGGCTGGGGGCAAATACTCATGTCTGTCTGATTTACCACCCAAAGATAACTTATTAATTCTCACACATACAGAAACTTGTGTGAGCATTTTTGGCATTTTTTTTTAAACCAACTGTCATCTGCAAGTCCCTCAAATCCACCTGCTGAATGAATGAGAGCTTTATCCAGAGGGGTGAACTATATTACTGGTTAAACAGAGAGTAAATGATGTGCAATGTGAGGATTACATTTTTTTTTTAAATGCGTGTATGAGCACAATAATCTGTGTCTGCTCTTTCAGCTGTACTGTCCCAGAGCTGTGATGAGGTCCTGCAGCGGCTCGGTGTCCTCTGGCTCCAGCAGTGAATGCTGCTGGCAGAAGTGTGTGAGGTGTGTGAAGAGCGTGTTGAGGTGCGGGTGCAGGCCCAGCGCCAGTGTTTCTCTGTAGTGAGACCAGTAAATGTGAGCCAGAGTCCTGAACAACAGCAGAAACACCTTCTGGACCAGAAAGACGAAGCCAGCGGGAAACACTGAACCTGGGAGAGAAGACAGGGGAGAACAGCTCGAATGAAATGCAATGCAAAACAATGCAACGTGAAAAAAAAAAAAAACAGGAGGAATGTGAATGTACCTGCTTTGGTGGGGAACACATCTTCATCAGTCAGCAGGTCCTGAATGTATGACAAGGCATAGTCGAAATAAAGTGGAGCGGAGCACTTCAGCTTCTTGCCCTGATCGTCCGTCCAAACATAAACTCTATAAAAGCACACACAGATCACAGCCATCAGCATTGTGAGGTATAAAAGGTAAATAAAAGTAACCCATAGATTTCATTTCAACAAAAAATATCCCATAGGTGCTCAACAATAAGTTTTATCCATTTCTGTACCAAGAATACATTTTTTCAGAACAGGAGAAGAATTAAGACATAGATAGTGAAGTCTGTTTTCTCAGTTTAACTCTGTCTTGATTTAGTTTTGTCAAACAGAATTATATATGAAATAAAAATTAGACTGATTAACCAGTTTAACAATATATCAGGCTAATGTTGGCCTTTTTTGAATATTGGGTGTCCAGTGTTTGTACACTTGTTCTTAAACCAAATTCAAGCATTTTCAAGGTGCATTTTCAAGCTTTTTCCAGCACCTTAAGACTTTTTACAGCCACTCAAAATAATTATTTCACTTCTTTATCACTTTAAATCAAATGTTATTGTGCTATAAATAAACAAAATTATGGTTAGGGGGAGCATTTTACAGACAGGAGAAAAATTTAAAGAAAAACACAACAAGAAGTTTGAATATGTCACCAGCTCAGACATTTACTATGAAAGTAATGCAATTACAACTTAAAGCAGTATCAAGCACTTTATTCAAACTATAAGCACTTGTGAGACCTTGAAAACACCACATTAAAATGCAAGTGTTTGCAAGGATTTCCAGCAGCTGTAGGAACCCTGGATATCAATATGTCTATGCCTTTGATGTGATGTGATATGAAAAAGCTCATCTTCTTTTTTTACAGCATCTCTGTCATCTTCTTATTTTGCATTTGTAGCATTCTCTTCTCTCATTTTGTTTATGCAAGCATTTCACTGAAAATATAGTTACTCTGGTCATTTTCTTGTTTATTTTCTTGCATAGTTTTTTGAAATAACTGATGATATCATTTAAAGTTACTGAATATTGGCACAAAATTTAACAATAATTCAGTTAAAAAAACAAAAGCAGAATCAGTATCGGTCTTAAAGACTAACTGAACCCCGAACCCAAATCTGTGTAAAGCCTGACCTCTAATGGTGGTGGGTGATGTCACCACCCATAGAGAACAACAGGTGGTGACATCACCAGCCACCAATGACCAGGCACCCCAGTTTTCACTATTATAGGTCAGAGTTTATTCAGATTTGGGCTTTGGGGGTTTTGTTACCTCACAAAAACAAGAACACATCAGTCAAACCCAGCGTGAAAAGCACAAGATAATTAACAGTTGAGAGGCAGTGGATGTGTGTGTATAGGCCTACCTCACTTTAACTTACATGTTGCCTGGTCCACAGGCAGTGGGGCAGGTGCTGGGGGTGCAGAACTCAGACAGCGCGCTGGAGAACAGGTTTATATGCTTGAAAAACGCCACCGCTGCAGAGAGTAATAACAGGACACAATCTAGAATTACATCATGTATATCACCTCCAGATCAGCAACTGAGCGGCGCTCTTGAGGGCGCTCTGCGGGGAGATGCAGGAACGGAGGAGGGGATTTACAAGCAGTCATAACCTGGCGTGTGTATTTCTGCTTACTGTTACTGGCGAGCCACTCTGCCTGGTCGAAGCCGGGCGGCAGGGCTGTGAGGGCGGACATGTCTGTGTGTGTGATACGCTGGCACACATACTGCTGCTGGAGATATGGACGCTCCTCCAGATTATTGTTGTTAATTCCCCTTGGGAACACAGCACAGAGTTAATGAACCAGAGAAAGAGAGGGGAAGAGGGAGAGATGGAGAAAGAAAGAAAGAAAGAAAGAAAATATTGCTGTGTAAAACAATCGATAGGTCACTGGATAAACTACTCCTGCTGCAGCCAGTAGATAACGTTTTATGGTCTCTGCCTCCTTCTTCTATCTCGCTGTTTCTGCCTGGCAAGCAAACACACACACACACACACACTTACACACTCATATACACACTGCTGTAACTGCAGACCTGAAAGTCCAATAAACCAGCAGGTAATGTAATGAAGCCAGTCAATTTTGAGCCAGTGTAATTACTGTTAATGAGGTTTACAGCTGCAGTGGTCAGCGTTACCCAGCAAATTATTGAAAGTACTAACATTGGGCAAGATAATGCATGACACTGAGTGCTGGGGACCGTTTCCTTTGGCAAGCCTATTTCCTATATCAGAGTATACCTGCTGATAAAGCCCGAGGTAGTGCTCTATAATCAGTAACCCATAACTGGCAGTTGGGGAACTTGTGATAACTGTGGAGTGCGAGTGCAGATATTAATAGCGCTTTGTTTGTAAATGTCGATGTGTCCTGGAAAGTCAGACTATGCCGTGAGATTTGACTTTATGCAAACCAGGACAGTCCTCCTGACGCAGGTAGCCACTGTGCCTCTCCGCGTGGATGTGTGATGGCTACACCTTGGTTGAGGCAAGCGCTTTCAAAACAGACAAATGCGAGTCTCGGTGCAGGTTTTCGATCGCAGCGCGGCAGCATTTTAGAGTTTACTCAGTGTGACCTTGCCTCCTGTGATAAGAGAAACACTGCGCTCTCAGTGGAGTTTCATTCCCCCCGGGGGGATGTGGCACTGTTAGTTTTGAGAGAAGCAGCTTGACGGTCTAAACAGCAAAGTCTTTGTCCAAAGTAGAGGTCAGAAGAGTTACAGGGACAGATACTGCACAGAAATACAAATGGAGAAGAGTAGATGATATCATTAGTTGCTACATGAAGTTTCTGTTAACTGTTCTAGCAAGAGAGGAGGGTGATGGCAGATACGATCAGCACTTTTGAACCATTACAAGTTCCTTAATTTTCAAAGGAGCCTGCTTTGTTAACATCCTCTGGGCTATCCTGTTCCAGGTCAGTAGTATTAGCTCAGTTAGTCTTCCCACCCCTTGGCTACCAGTTGTTACCTGCACACACACAAACACAATGAACCCACAGCCACTTGTAATGTTATGTTTGCATGTAAACACACTCCTCTGTGACCCTGCTCTCAGCCATCTGTTTACCTTTGCCTCTGCCGTATGGGCGAAATAAACACCTCACTCAGCACAACCAGCTGTCTCCAAACGACTCATCCCAAAGGAGAGAAAAAAAAAATTCAGTAATAACTGTCACAAAGCATGAAAAAATACACAGGAGGTCTTCCCTGATTCAACGTCAAGCGCTTCTCACAACAAATGCTTTCCCGCTGTACTAAGATTCCTCCTTCACTGATGCCATCAGACAAATATGTAACACGCGCACACACACACACACACACACACATTCTTATCTGAAGAACATTCCTCTGTGAACCATATGCAGTCTAATCCCATTTCTCTCTTACTTATATCTGTCTGCTTTATACTTTACAGTCTTTTTTCTCCATATTTTGTTTTGTGCTATGAGTATATGAAGCGGGGTGGAGACAGGACAGATAACCCAGAGGATTCCCTTATTACATTACTGCCCTGTGGTGTAAACAATTATCTTTTATAAGGCAAGAGATAAGATTAAAGGCTGTAAAATATGAGATGAATACAGAAAGATGCATATTTTTAATGGATAATCAAGAGTTACCGATAATAAAGTTCTTTTTCCACAGTAGGAAACAGACATTTGAGGGGAAAAAAAACAGAGGCACTTACAGTTTTTTATTGCTTATGTCAGAGGGCTGAAGAGTTGTGGTGTCTGCCTCCGTAGCTGAGGGGTAACTATGGCAACCCCCCATGGCATAGAGCTAAGAGCAGTGCTGTTGGTTGCAACAGCCCCACTCTGCCATCCCAAACACACACGCACACACACACACACACACCCACACACTTCTAGACACTAGAGGTAACACATGGTGAACAGTCCTGTCACACACGCAGCTCTCAGCTTACGCCCAAACCCAAAAAACAGACGAACATGTAGGATCCCTTTTGAAAAATTTCCAAAAACACTAAGTATCCCAAGAGTTGCGGGTCATCTCTGTGGAAAAAGAAACTCCCAAGCTGCCTGACCCTTCGCTCCAGAGCGCCAGAGTCAGTGTGTGCATATGAGTGTCTGTCTCCTTTGTTCAGGCCCCACGCCCCTTTGCTCCTCCTCCTAATATCCAAGTGGACAGTCAGGTTTCTCCACAACCCAGAAGTACAACACTCTCAACTCCGCCTCTCTCTCTCCCTCTCTCTCTCTCTCTCTCTCTCCCAACCCTACTTCCCGTTTCCCCTCCCCCTTACAGGCTCGCCCCCCTCCTTGTGCATGCTCACTTCTCCATATGCATGCACTCTCTGAGACACTGGGCAGGTGCGAATGACAAAGTAAAGGTGCTCTTCCATTTTGCAAAGAAAGAGAGAGTAACGAGAAGAGAGAGAGAGCGAGAGAGAGAAGTTTTTTGTGTGTGCCAGAGGGTGTATTCATCATCTGGAGGCCCCCTCATAAACTATAGAGGAATGTGATCAAAGTCGTGGCGTCTCTGAGCCAGGGAATGAAAACACACACCCACAGCGACAGAGCACCAATAAACAGAAAGAGCTTGGTGCTGCAGTGTAATATGAATACGGGAAACGTGCAAATGTAATATGAACACGAGGGGTGTCTTCAGTGCTTCGCTCTGTTATGAACTTGTTCCCCGTCTGCCTGGCGTGCAATATGTGTGCTAAGCAGGTTTATGTTTGCCTGAGAGGCGATGGTGTCTGCGAGCGTGTGTGTGTGTAACATTAATCGTGTCAGTGTGTCTCACATGTGTAAGGGTAAGTGAGCAATATAATCCTCTTGCTCACCTGCCCTTAAGGTAAACATATTTGCGTTTCTCCCGAGTGAGTCTTGTCTGTGTCTTTGTATTGCAGCGGGCTGCATCAGCAAGACAAACAAAACAGGCTGGTTCTTTATGATGTGACATATTTATTAGGTTCATATCTGAATGTACAAGCTAAATTTGACAACAGGTAACAGACACGTTACTTTCTATACGGAAAAAAACCACCAGCATCAGTCCACTTTACAAAAAAGGCATTTCACAACACAGCTGTCTTTAATACCGTCCCCCACTCCCACAGGCTCGCGCACACACGCACACGCACACACACACACACGCGCGCACACACACACAGAGGTCAAATGTGGTAAGCTATAACGCAAGGAAGAATCAAACTCTGCAATGACCTCAGTCTAAGTATCAGGTGATCCAAAAAAAAAAGAAAAAAAAAAAGTAATAATACCACCCACTGTCTATCAATGAGTTTAGGGCACATACTGCGTGATGCAGTACACGACCATGAGGTGAAATGAGGCTAAATGTGCAAACTTAATGGCACTTAAAGATGACTCTAATGTAGTTCATGCAATTACGCATAACATCTTACCATACCCGTAGCTACACTGCACACTGTACCACACAAACACTCCCAATGGAAAGGAGACACACTCACATGTGCAGACACACGCCAGCACACAAAGGTGAGGGTCAGATGCAGTGGTTGGATTTTGGGAAGATGGGATGAAATGTTCCTATGCTGTACACAACCCTGACTAAAAAAGGACCCGGAGAGCAGCCCTGGTTTCCTGCTCGGCTCAAACTAAACCTGACTCGCTGCCCAGCTCCATTTCAAACATCTCAAAGTGCTGAATGGTTAAAGTAAAATTTGCTTCAAGAATTATGAAAAGTTGAGAGCTAGCTAAAGGAAGCCTCTAGAGGCTGGAGGCAAATGGAACCGGGCCAGCTCTATTGGCTTCCAAGCTTCTCTTCATTCCAGTTTCCCATGTGATGATCTAGTAATCTTTGTAGTCTTTCTTTGACACTCTCCATCCTCTCCTACCCCAGCACCTCCTCCAAATGAGTTTTCTGAATAGGAATTAAGGAAGGAGGGCTCACACAAAGACTGGTTAAGAGTTTAAGTCCAGACCAAATTTGTTCTCCTCGCCGACAGCTGTAAACCATCACAGAGGAGGAGGCTACTTCACAGATATGAAACCCAGTTGTACACTGGTGGGAAGACACACTTTGGCAAAAAGCATACTAGAAAAATAACTCTAAAATATCTACGTATATAACTCATTCAAAATCAAACATTCCCATCTCTTTGAGAAGGGAATACTGGTGGCTTTTATCGCCAAAGTACAAACCAAAAAAAGTGCTTCTCAAAAGTGCTTTAAAAATTAAAAATACAGCAATCTAAGTAAATCGGTTCATAGGCATATGTAATTAAAGTCAACTCCTGCCCTGAGAAAGAGAGAGACGAGGAGAAAGATCAAATAAAACATGGCTGGCACACGTAACTCATGTAAACAATGTGGAAGACATACCGCGGGTCACCAAAGCACATCCAGGCACATGCACACTCCCAAACCCCCACACAGAAAGCATGTAGCAGAGGAACAGGAACTGATGCTGGGGTGTAAACCAAAACACAGACGTCGTTATTGCCTCATTTCAACAGTACAACACACACATACATTACACACGTTGCAACCTGCAAAACAACCCCCTTGCCATACATCTGGATTTATTCCAAAAATAGATATAATGTGTATATATACTGTTTACATTTATATTACGTGTACATATTACCAAGAAGAATAGCCACAACCTAATACAGGTTCAAATGTCACAATATTACATTTAAACAGCTTTGTGGGTGATATGGGTTTGTATGTGCACATCATTATGTAGGAGTGTTTTTGTGTCTGCATGTGTGAGGATATGGCTGTGTGTACACATGTGTGTATGGTATGTGTGCGTGTGTTACACAGGTGTGCTTTCTTTGTATCTACATACCTCTTCTTTGACCTGAGAATACACTCTGTACCTCAGACAGAGCCCAAACACACATACAGGCACACATGTCTACACACTTACATAAAACAGCACACACCTCTCCACCACTTGACTCTCTCTGATGTTGGAGGAGGAAGTGACAGATGATGCAGTGTGAACAGATAAGCATGATTGTAGATGTGTTCATAATTCAAATCTGTTACTCACAAATTAAGAAAAGAGCTCTCAGGTTCCACAGGAGTAAAAAAAAAAAAAAAACGTGCTAGGACTGACAAATGATTTAGGTAGCATCTATGACAAAAGGGGGCTCAAAAGCGCCGAATTATTAGCACTCACATGTTTGCATTAATAAACCATCTGGTTAGCGCGTACATCAAAATTTGGGGTGGGGTGGGGTGGTGATCTGATGAAGATTTATTTTTCACTGTGTAACATGGCAGCTAGCCTGCTAGCAAGCTTAGCTCAACAGTTTAATACCATTTGCCTACTGATGTAAACAGTCAAATGCTAGATGCTAGACAGAGATTTTTTTTGCTGTTCCATAAAAAAGATATGCTATGACCTCACAATATGTCACAATTTGGCTTTTGGGGGTGTGGGGCGTGTCTTTCAAGGCCGTACTGTAAAAAACATCCATCCTTCCTCTGTACTATCCTGCTGTGTTGATGTCACTGAGATGTAGGAGATGTATCATATGTAGCTATTTGTATATTTGTATCTTGTATCCAAAATACATATTGTTAAGGGCCCTTTGATTTTGGGTTTGTTTGTATCACTTTGGACACAAACAAAACGGCATGGGAGGGCCACTAACTGGTAGAGAAGGTGGCATGGCTGTGTGTGTTTAATAGACTTGTGAGTGGAGCATGTGTGTGCCTGTGCTGCACCGCTAAGCCGGTCCATTAGCAGAGGGCTGTGTCTCTCTGTAAGGTAATGAGAGAGAGATTATCAGATTAGGTTATTACAAAGTACAAATAAATTCCTGTATGGCTGCCGTACACACACACACACACACACTTACTGTTTGACTGCAGCCGCCTGGTCAGATGGACTGGTGGTAGTTGTGCTGGCAAAGTCCCCATCCTTCTTTCCCTTCTTGCTGTCTTTCTCATTGCCTTTCCCTTTATCTTTGAGGGGAAGTCCCTCTCCTGGCACTTTGTCAGCCTCACTATAAAAAAAGAAGCAAAGTGCAAGAAACGAGATTGAGAGAGAAATGGCCACAGAACTTGTTATCAGCACTCAAAATGTAGTGAACAAACTGAAGATGTCAGTCTTGGAATGGCAGAATTTCATTAGTTATCCGCTCTCAGCTCACACCACATCCGATCATTGACATGCACACACGCACGCACACGCACACGCACACGCACACGCACATGCACACACACACACACACACACACACACACACAGACACGTGCATCCATTCTGGCACTGGGAGTAAGAGCGGGCTTAGTTACAAAGCAGTGCGCCCCATTGAGGTCGGATGCTGAGGCTTTGTAGCAAAGTCTACTAAACACTTGTGGGCAAATTAGGCATTCGTTGGTGGAGCTGGCAGGCAGTGAAGGCCAAGTTTGAAGTGTGAGCCTCTGAGTGGCTATGGCTCAGGAGAAAGCAGAAGAGGGCACAAAGTTGCTAGGCCAGGTACGTTGAGTTATCAGGTAGGATCTTGATTTTAGCATGCTTGCTGGTGCACTGTTTGTTAGTAGTATGTTAGCTAATATGCTGTCTTGTTAAAATATGTTGGAATTTTAGTTCATTTTTTATAGCATGCTGTAGGAGACAGTGTTAGTCGTGTGGTTGCTCCAAAAGGAAAAGAAAGTACATCAGCTAAGGTCCAAATTATTGTAATGAATGTTTTGAGACAGGTGGTATAAATCATATGATGATATTATTATGGTAGCCAGAGTGAGCAGTCATACAATATTCTCAGCTCTTAATATAATTGTCTTACAGAAATAGGGTAACTGATACCATTGATTTCTGAACAGCTGAGTGGACAGTTTCAAGCAAGAGGTTGTTGCAGAAACTAGAGTTTGGGAGTTATGCTGCCATGCTGGGAACAATAAGTAAGCCTACTGTAAAAGTTTAAATACAGAGAAATCTAAGTCCTCTACAGTCACCATTTGTAGGTTTGTACATTATTCTTTGAATTAGGCTTGTCTATGAATGCTTTCCCTGGATTATGGTGCAAGGGACTGTTACATCACATCCTGTGTATTGGTAAATGCAAGGACTACAAAAAGGAAAAAAAAAAACATGTTAATGGTCAATTTCTCCTTATAACAGACATGTTTATTATTCATCCAAATTGAGGAAAGCATTCCACACTCCACAGTGAGGGACCTGAAGAACAACATACCCTCTGACTGCTGGTTTGAATACTCTGGAGTCAAGGGGAAATGAGGAGGGAATAGACAGGAGAAGAACAAGGGAGTAAATGAAAAACAGGGAAGAGGGGAAGAGGAAAAAGTAGAATTTGGAGGTAAAAGGAAGGGAGGCCTTAATGTAAGCGTCAGAGTATACAGTAAGACAGGGAGAGGATATCATGTATAGTGAAGACAGAAACTACCTTTTTTGGGGTGTAAATGTGTGTGTGTGTACCTTGTGAAGACTGCCCTCTCATTTTTGGCGTCCATGGTGAGCCGGATGGTCTCTTTGCCAGCACCCGTGGTGATGGTCTCTGTTGTGACCATCTCCAAGGATACAGACTCTGTCTTGTCTTCCTCCTCGTCACTGTCTGAGCTGCCGGAGGAAGAGCTGTCTGACGCCACCAGTGGAGCCTTCCTCGCCACGCACACACTCCACACACACGCTGCAGAGATAGGCCACAGTTATATGAGATAACTTTTGTCTTGCTGAGCTCACTGATAACAATGATAATAATAACAGTTCTGTCAATGAGCTTTTTCATCATTCTCTTTATGATTAGATTATCATTGTTGTGCTGTGCAGCCCAAACTTACGGTTCTGGTTTGGTTTGGTTCTGTCTGATCCACTGAGTTCCGAGTCCACAGGAGAGCTGCACCTGGGGCCCGTTTCTGAGCTAAGAAATATGTCAAAACAATCAGAAAATATGCAGAATATACAATGCAGCCACTATACTCTGGATGTCCCTATGTAAAGCTGGAGTGGCCTAGACTGCATTGTGGTGCATCAACTATAAGCTGTCAAGATGAAGGTTTGCACTTAGTATAATATTTTAGTTATAAAATAAAATGAACTCCAAGGACTATTTTCAAAGTCAAGAATTTGGACCAATAATAGTAACTGGTTGAGGAAAATAAGCTCTATTTTCTGTTTCCCCTAAAAACGCTAACATGTTGGGACTAACAATGGGACTTTAAGTTTTAAAAAATCCTACCTTTTGCATGTTGAATTCCTTTAACACCATGCAATTTCAAAATCATTTTAGATATGAACACCAATTTGCATAATGTCTGTGCCCACCTTAAGTGCTATTTATCTGATTAGAAATACAGCAATTTATTCTATGCTTGCGTGGCATTAACAGTCATGCTTTTCACTGAATGTACTTAAATGCAATCATCTCTGTGTAGTCATGGCAGAAACAGCAGAGAGTACCATTAATGAATGA
>OMLB01063621.1:15580-29835 GCA_900302555.1 Myripristis jacobus | reverse complement strand
ACAATTCTTGTTTCTCATTATTCTTTCCTCCGTCTGTCGTCCCTCTCTTCCTGAACTCTACTGTTCCTTTCTGCCTCTTTCTCCTTCTACGCCTCCACACCTCTGCCCCTCCCTTTGCCTCTTTCCCACCTCTGTCCCATCACCTTCCTTTTCCTTTTTTACCCTCCCATACATCTTTTTTCCTACACCTTCCCTTCCATCTCCCTCTTATCCTCTCTTTCCTTTTCTCTCTTTTCTATTTCTTGCACCCTTCATCATTCTCACTCCATCAATTTGACCGTTTCGCCGTCATTTGTTTTTCCCATACCCTCCCTCTCCCTCCTTTCATTCTCTCCATTCTTACCTCTATTTCTGTTGCCTCCCCCCACACACATGCACACACACACCTTCCCTCCCTCCTCCCTCCATACAGCCCAGTAGCCCAGGCGACTACTACAGCTCTGTGGAGAGCGACCTAAAGGTGGAGCTCACCGAGAAACTGTTTGCTCTGGACACAGAGGGCACCAACAGCCCTGCAAACACTGAGGTTAGTGTGCATATGTGTGGTGTGTGTGTGTGTGTGTGTGAGTTATCAGTCCCATCTTTAAATTCATTATATAACTGAGGTCACACAACAATATTTCACCAGGTTTTCCAGCTAAAAAAAAAACACGCTGCACGCTGCTAAAGCTCCTCTCCACCAACAGCTGATTAATGTGACGATCTCATGAGGCCCTTCAGATATTAAATTTGACTTGAAACTTGGCTAGCTTTGTCCTTTTTCCTCCTCAGGGAAACCGTTTGCTAACTCAAACACTGGAAAGAATTTCACGGTGCTGAAAAACATTTTTTTTTTTAAATATTTGTGTAACTTATCAAGCAGTCCATTAATTTATTAAACCATTACAGCTGCAAGTTGGAGAGCAATGATTCTTTGTAAGCATTTGGTTGTAATGATTCGTGTATTAAATATACAACTGCTTGTTCCCAGTCAGCAGGGTTATCTCTTCACCTGTGTTGCTTAAGTTACAATTGACTTACAGCATTTTAGTCATGTTGCCATATTTTACTGAAGAAAATAGTCTGTTTTATACCGTATAAAGATAGTATTCTATCAAGATTCTCAGTGCAAACATGAAGTTGAACATGAAGTTTCAGCTGAACTAGAGACCTTCCATCAGCATACTCCCTCTCATTCAGTAAGGAAATTCATCTAAAATTCCCTTCTTACTTCAGTCCATTCTCTCCATTCAGATAGGCTACAGTTTACTTTCTGTAGGGACCCTCCCTTTCTTGTTTCACCCCAGTACAGTGGGGCTGGATGGGTATTCATATGAGGAGCAAAAACCGTCAAAATGTAAAATATTTACATGGAAAGACTTCAAAGGCAACAGGTTTTGCCAGAAATAGTGACTAGATTATTGTCATAATCCAAAACCCATGAAAGGGAATTATTTCACTGAGAACTATTTCCTGCTGAAGGACACCGGCAAACTGTAGCCATCCACCATGAAGCAGTACACAGTCACTTGGATAGATATAGGTTGCTGGTGTTCGGTAGTTGTATTTTGGGCAACAGCTATCAAAGCAACATAATGTCATAAACATATGCATTTTCATTTTTAGTAAACCCTGTCCTGTTTCCCCTCTCCCAGACGGACTTGAGTGACTTGGACCTGGAGACCTTGGCTCCCTACATCCCCATGGACGGAGAGGACTTCCAGCTCAATCCCATCATCCCTGAGCCAGAGCCAATGGAAGCAGGGGCAGCGGGATCCCTGGGAGGGCACAACCTCACCTCCCACCACCCAGCCACCCAGCACAGCTTCAGCAACATCGCCAGCCTCTTCCAGCCCCTGTCCTCCCCTCCACACCCACAGGGGCACTACCAGCCCCAGATGACTGCGCCCTGGGCTCCGGGCAAGAAGAGAGACCCCAGCCAGGGCTCTGTGGACCCCCGAGCCGTGTCTTACATGTCGGGACAGAATCCTCCATACCAGGCCCCAGCCAGCACCCCTCTGTCCTCCATGGGTGGCAGGCAGAATCTCCACTGGCCTCCAGACCCTCTGTTAACCTACGAGCAACAGCAACGGGCGAGCAAGACATACCTGATGGAGTCTTTGTCAGGAGAGGAGCGCCCATCCTGCCAACAGAACATGCCAAATCATATGCAGAAACAGAGGTGAAATGAAATAGCAGTGAAAAAATGTTTTACAGTCTAATAACCAACTATTATAATTTGCTTTCTAAATCTGTGCTTTTGTTTAATTTGTATTCAAGTGAGATATACATGTGGGCAGTAATGAACACATAGCCAGAAATAAATAACTAAAAAATTTAATGAAATAAAAAGGAAACACTGTGTTGTTATCTGGATATACATGCTGCCAACACTTCTAAAGGCATGTTCAGTAAGAAAAAATGTTTTAAGTTTGAATGTAAACTTTGTGGTGTCGGTCTGTGTGTGTGCAGGTCCATGGAGAATTTTCTACAAGCCTACAGAGACATGAGCCCAGCCAGGGTGGCCATGGCCAACAGTATCAAACGCTCCTTCACCCAAATGGCAGTGGTGAGTCTTATCTGAAGTGTCTCTCTGAAAGAAAAAAAATATTTGTGAATTGAAACTATAGAGTAAAATACATTCATAGTCAGACCTTAAACGTGAGAATGATGAGATCAGTCCTTAATCTCCCCTGTCAAAGTGCTCAACTGTGTGTGTATGTGTGCATTAGGGTGAAAGTAAGCCATCAGAAATTATATGGAAGAAGATGAGAGGTGATGGTTGTGCCACCATGGACCGCTCCCTCAGTGCAGGCTCACTGGCAGGTATGATCTCAGTGGATTTGTGAGTGCAGTCTTCTCCAAAACAGCCAAAGTCAATGGGCAGCACCTTTTATACTTCCAAAAAAGGCAAAAAAAAAAGGCAACAAAATGACTCCATACAGCGTGTGCAGCCTCCCACAAGAGGCTGCAAACCTTAAAGCAATGCCAAAATAGTTTTTCACTGAGCCACCCATTTGGAAAATATCACCCCACCTATGCTCATACCCCTTTTTAACCTGTGTGTGTGTGTGTGTTTAGCCTTCACTACTCTGTACCCTGCAGGGAACATTCTTTTGTCCTGCACCTGAATAATATGCCTGGATGTGCACACACTTGATCCCTCTCCCGGAGTTCTGCTTTTTTGGTGCTGCTCTGAAGACGGCAGAAAAGTTTGTTTTCTGTTACATGAACTGCAAGATGGCAACCAGCAACACGTTTGAATTCATCAAGGCAGACCATGAGAAAATCAGCCTAAAAGAATCTCTCCTTGGGGACCTCTCTACATCTCTTTTTGTCAAAGCAGACTCCACAAGGTTTCTGAAAGATCTGCACGACAGAGAGATGTGTTTGTTTATGCATGCAGCACCTTTGAGGGATTATCTGTGACAGCAGAGAAGTTCTCAGGGATTGAGAATCCGAAAAGCACCAACAGTTGGACTGAACAATCCCACGTTTTGTGAAAAATAGTGTGAAATTACAAACAAATGCTCATTTGATCTGATGGTTTGATCATGTAAGAAGTGACTGATCAACTGGCAGCTGTCTGCAGTCAAAAACAAAAGACCCGTGAGAAGCTGGGTAAGGACAATGCAAACAAAGACAGAATAAAGGATTCATTGTCTGAATGTGAACAATATAAAGAATAACTTGAACTTGAAATAAAAGCCTGTAAAAAAGTAAAAGATTAGGACTATCGGCTGGAGCAGGTTAACGTGTGGAGGAGTGACCGTCCCAAATGAGACAGGAGCCAAACAGCCCTAAGGGGACCACAGTGGCCATTCCTCATCTGTTGACACCGACTTGGAAACACAAAGCGCAGCATCCACATCCCCTTTTTTAGAGGATTGTTGTATCCCAGGTAGGAAGACAACCACCATCCCAGGCCAAGCCGCCCAGAAAACGAGGAAATGCAGAAGGGGTGAAAAGCCATCGCTACAGGACAAGATACTTTGTAACCCAAAGCCCCAAAATGTTGTTGACCTCTCCAGAAAGCGTCTTTCATCCACCACCTTCTTGGCCCTCAGCAAAGATTTGTCCTTTGTTCCTGTGACTCACTGTAATGAATTGAATGCACGTGTGGACATTCAGAAGTCCTGCAAAACTTCAGAACATTCTTCAGAAGTTCTTCTGAATGCACAAAGGATTTTTTTCTGCCAACCAAGAGTCTTCAGCAGCTCCTTGAGATCCCTGCACCTCCCTGCAATATGCTGTCGGCTGTCTTTGATGTTCAATAACTTTATACGAACATACCGCTCTTGTCTCAAAAAAGAGAATAAAATGATTTATCGGGATCTTAACAGTGAGCAGACCTCAGTCCTTTGTATACTGCATAGATGGCAACTGAAGCACTTCTCCCCATTGCAGTACTCTATTAGTTGCCTCAGTCTAGTCTCTCTCTCCATCCTGACCCCTTCTCCACTGCTATCTCTTTATCTCCCTTGCGCCCTCCTCTGACCCTCTCTCTCACGCACACACACAGGAAAAATATCTCTGGGGCTATGATGAGGTGGTATTAGAGCACTGGCAGTGGCAATCAGTGAGTTTGTGGACCTAAGCTATGCATTTATTTATTTATTTATTGATGTGATGATGATGCTGGCCCAATAAATAGTTTACTGTTTAGAGAGATAAATGTTAAGTATTTGTCTTTATGTTAACCAGTGAATTTGTGTCATCATTTAAACTCCGCACACACACACACACACACCCTGTCTTTGTCCTCTCAGAGCCAGGAATGGGGAGACTGATGCCAGGCAGCGGGTCCCAACGTCTCAGCCTTCTGCAGCAACACAGGAAGTCTCAGTATCCAGGAAGTGCGATAGGTGGTGTGCATAAGAAACCCTTCTCCCAGCAGAGCTGCAGCTACACAGAATACAACATGCTGTCCTCCAACAAGGCAGAGGGTGAGTTGGCCTGCGTTTACAGTGCCAACTGATTTTAATGTGTACAATTAAAAAATGTCTGGCGCCAAGTTGCCTTGAACATCAGCTGGCAGCACCATGTGAACACTTTTACTGTTGGAATAATTTTATTTGTAATTGAATGCAATTCTGAATTTCTGGTTTTCTCATAAGTCATTTACCCGACTGATGGAACCCGTTTGTCTGTCTATTCCCAGGTGTAGCCAGTCGTCTGCTGGGCCCATCATTCGAGTCCTACTGTCTGCCGGAGTTGACCCGTTACGACTGTGAGGTCAACATCCCGCTGCAGGGCAACCTGCACCTCCTCCAGGGCAGTGACCTGCTGAGAGCCCTGGACCAGGCCACCTAGAGCACCTGAATGAAACTCAGCCATAGTCCCAGACTTACCCTGCCCTGTACCTCTGACCACAACCCGAGGCCTCGGCCAGGACCTTCACTTTTGCACCTCTGGCCTTTCAAAGAGCCTGAGGCCAAACTACCTAGGGAATGGTATTCAAACCCACAGCCTGCCTTATTTAGCTTTCCCTCGTTCCTCTCCCTTTTGTGCCTACATCCTTAGCTGCAGAACTAGGCATTAGTCCTTGCACACCCAAACACGCTGAGATGTCAGGTCCAGGCCACTTAGTGCCATGGGATTCATACACACAACCTGCCTTAAAGCCAGACTGCCCCTGCCGTGTGCCAAACATCTACAATCATATCTCCACCTACAAGGTCTGCTTCCTGCCACAGTCAGATAAAGGTGAGAACCCATGGCCAGGCATGGCATTCAAACCTCCAACCTGCATCTTATCCAGGCGCTGTCTAGTACACAAACTCACACCCAGCTATCTCCTCCCACACACACACTCTCTGTCGAGGCCTCCACGCAGCCCCACACCCTCTTAACTCTAACAACTGACTCTTCTGGCTCTCGAGAGCAAGGCTACAAAAGTAGCCTGAGACTGTGCTACCTGTACACTAATAGGAACACAATGATCCTTCACATGTTGTATTTGACCTGCAGTTGGGCCTAGCGCTGTTTTCATGCCCTGTTTCCAAGCCCCAGTCCTAGTCCCCTGTCTCTGCATTTGCAATATGCAGGCACACACACACACACACACACAGTATCAGCCTAACTCTGCCTCTTCGTGCCTGAATCCATCCCACCTGAATCATTACATCACTAGCCTCATCTGATTGCTATTTGAAAATAGCCCAGTGACACGGCACCCTGATTCAGGATGAGTCCCAGGTCATCCCGCCTGCCTGTCTGCCTTTCACGATGTAATTGGTTAACAGTGGCTTTAGGTGTGTTTGGGTCAACTTTAATGCCATAAATTATACACATTATATCTTAGATATTTAGTAATGAGATAATTTGCTTTCATCAGATCTCCCCACATTTTTTTTTAATTCATATCGACGGGACACTTTACCCTATAATAACCATATTGTGTCTCTCTCTTTGCATTTATTTTCTTATGCCTTAATACAGTAGCCCTACCTACCAGTTCTTCTATTTTTGTGTCTCTCTCTCACAGACACACTAATAAACATATATTGCAATACATGTACCCCACTGTAAGTTTGACATTGTAAAGTCTGTCTTGTCTTGCCTTTTCCACTTACTCGTGTCTTGTGGCTTTGGTTTGATCTAAACCTGCTTCTCTCTCTTGCCCTGTCCTCTCTCTGTCTTGGTCAGGTAAATAGTTTGTGTTACCACAGGGTTTATTCTTTATTAATGGAGTCAATCCACTGAGCTAATGCGAATAGATGCAGCACCAGAGTCAGCTTTATTGGCCAAACAGATAGCACTTGCAAAGAATTTGGCTTTTGGTGTATATGTGCTCGTGTGATTACATATTATAGGCTTTCACGGACTTCACACATCGCACATGATACCTTAATTTGACAGGACGTAGCAGACAATGTAGGACAGGTCTGTCGTCCGTACTTACTGCCCCTGCATGAGGGGACGGCTACTTTTGTTTTGGTGCAGCACAGCAGCCTGGAAGTGACTTTGAAGCAGAATGTTTGTATCATTGCTTATTCTGAGGACAATGCCAGTTTTCTTGTAATCCAAGATGGAGATTGGCTGCCCATATCACAAAGCCAAATTATATTAGCTGTTCTGACAAATTGCTTAGAATTCACAGTCTACTTGGAGTATGGTTTAAGTTCTTTGAAACAAGCAAAAGGATTTTGACCCGTGTTTCAAATGCTTCAAAACGCTGTTGACAATATCATGCCTTCAGAATTAGTCTCCTGTCTGCCTTCAGTGAAAACACTTAGTTGTTCTCACCCTTGTTCTCTACTTCCTCTCTTAAAACTCTCCCACAGCCTCGCTCTCACATTGTCTTTCTCTTTCTAAGGTAAATGTCTTTGTGTGGTAACCACTTTTGAGTATGAATCATAGAGCTTTGTACACATATAGGTTATGTATTTAAAAGACAGAGCTATAATGTTGAAGATAGTGTTTTTAGTGTTTATGTGTTCTGGTACTTTGTCCTATCTACCCTGTAGATGCACATGGAACAGATTCCTTATGCTGAAGCAGAGCTCTCTTATAGTGCTGGTTCTCTTTTGTTGTGCTGTTGTGGCATTTCCTTTTTTTTTTGTTCCCACCAGAGTTTTATTCTAAAATATCTATTGAACCTTTTGGCAGGCCAGTACTGTTTTTTTTTTTTTCTTGCTTTAAAAAGATAAAATGAAAACGAAAACGACAGAAAAAAAAATCTGATGAAAAGTGAATATCAGTTTTCTAAGTTTCACTTTTTTGACATGTAGCATTTTGAATATTGTACACATGGCAAAGTTGCCGCAGAATTTAATCACATAGTTTTCCAATCGCATATATAAAGCAATGGTGCTTCATAGACAATGTATCTGTTCTTAATTTTTAGAACCAACATTTATTATGTCTTTTGGATCCACTAACACTGTATATTGACGTTCGGCTTTGCGTTTGTGCTGAAATTCTCTTTAAAGTTGATTTATAACTGATATAATGTGCCTTATTTTTACCTTACGGTTGTCTCAAAACAGATTCAACCCTGAAGTATGCCCTTCAAGTGCACAGAGTGTGTTCCCCATAATCTCTAGATGACTATTTTCTACTCTGGGGGATTATTACAGAACATAATCCTGAGTGTCCATCCTATCTTACAAAAAATAGATGGTAAAATCCACTTTTGCTTTTACTGGAGAATATCCTAAATCCACACATTGGTGTTTGGCTTACATGTAACTCCCTATCATTATTTTGTGTAGACGCCCTCCAAAACCCATCGTCAGGGGCAACCAAAGAGGGAACTTCTTCCTGCCTAGTGACTGACAGGTTGTGTCGATCCAGCTCATCGGCAGAGTTGCTGCAGATGCGCGGTAAATAAGAACAATCCCCATTGCATCGATAGACATCCATAGCAGTTAAATACATAAAATCAACTAAACCCACTGCTACAAAATGTCAAGCCACATGAGTTTGCTCAGAGCTGATTGGCAAAGACATACAGAAAAAAAGAACAGAACAAGATGTTATTGTAAGCCCAGATATTTATCCGATAATTGAAACTTTAGCTTGGATCCAGTCCTGTCTGAACTGGCAGAAACCCCAAAGTGTAGACGTGATTTCAGAATTAAGATGCTTCTGTAATAATCCCCAAGGTTACATAGTCCAAATCCTTTTGATAGCCCCTGTCAAGCCTCCTCTGACACATTCCCTTAGATCCCGGTAGAGCCATCAGTTGAGCAGTGGAAATAGACGCCCCTTTAGTTTCTACTAGAACCCAGTGTAGAACCCCCTGGTGATGACAAGTGGAGAGGTCAGAGCGGAGTCAAATGCTGCAAGGTGTTTTTACCGAAATGGATCCCCCTGCTCGTCAACCTATGTGATAGTCTGTTGATGAGGCTGCATGTGGGTTTTAGGGTTGGTTGAAAAAGATTTGACTGCACAGTAAAAGTTCCCCTGAGGTTACACGCTGGGAAAGGCAGCGGCGTCCACCGAAACCGGCCCCTCGCTTTTGGCCGAAGCCGCCAAGCAGCTGGTCATTGTGCGTAAACACAGATGTCCGAGGTTTATTGTTGTCATTGTGGAACTGCTGCGGAAAATAGCTCGCCAAAATGGCCTGAATCCTGTTTTGAGTAATGGTGGCTCGACAGCTCCATGGTTACAAGACAACAATGGGTCGGACACAGTGCTACACAAATCTCCCAAAAATGTCCTGTGGACTTTCAGGGACTGATACTGTCAGAGATACAGGTGATACTGAAGGTGTTAAGTAAGAGTGGTACACTTAGAATTATTGATTTTTCATTTAAAAAAGAACAGATGATGGCCATGTCTTGATGATGCAGAATGTACGTTCCAACCAGTCGAAAATCAAAGCAATTCGATTTATTATGACGAATGATACAAGATAGAAATTTGGACTTTCGAAGAGCAACAGAATTTGCTAAAGCTGTGTGGCACCTATGTGGAGAACAGGAAGACAGAGGTGTGAGACACATCCAGACTTCTGAGGGGGCCTGAGGATAGATGGAGGGACCTCAGAAAACATGCATGTGATCTGAGAAGAGGGAAGTGATGTTGAGCTGAGTGACACAATGAAGAGAGATACATCCTGCTCAGCCTGCCCACTGACGCACATCTCTCCTCTCCTCCGCTCGGCACGTCACTCATCTCTCCATTTCCCTCTCGTCCCAACCCTCTCTCTGCTTCCCTTTCCCTCCACCTCCCCTTTCTCTCACTTTGCGCCATCCAGTCCCCATCCAGTCCGTTGTGACAAAGGCAAATCATCGGCCTCTGCTGCTACAGGGGCCGTATCTGCTGTGAACTCCAAAGAGCACCCTATGAGAACCGTAGCTCCTAGTTGTTGCTGTGCCAAAGCCAATGGCATGTGGGACATTTCCTTTCGAATCATCCCCACGGCCAAGAATAATTAAACACAAGGACGTAACATGAAAGCCTGTATAATTTCTATCCATATATTTATTTGTTCTTAGACATCAAACAATGAGGACGTGGCTGTGTCAGTTTCCTCGCAGTTGCCGTAGCTAGAGATTGTTAGACCTCTCCAGAAACCTGCTGTCCCACATTGACATGACGTTTATTTAGATGAACTAATGGGGCAGCTTTCACGAAAAAAAGTCAAAATCAGAGCCAACTTTATGAGCACACACCTAAAAGGGGAGTATAGATATCGCAGAAGAAAACAACACTGTATGAAAAGGAAGGGTGAGATTATTGACTGTTAATGCTAAGAATTAAAACCCCAAGGAGCTTCTTTATCAATGGAAATTCATAGCTTTACTTATTCACTTTAGAAATCATGTATAAGAAAAAATGACTTTAATATTAACTAAAATGCTACATATCTTGGGGAAATAAATTGTTACTTGAAGTTTATCCATTGATATTTCAAAAATATAAATGATTCTAGCCTCAAAAACAGTGCTGTGTCATAGTGGCCCATAATTTGTCAGCCGTTTTATACGAGTCTCTTTTTTCCCCTTTGTTTTGGTTATTACATTTTACACTTTAATTACATTTTTTTTGCATGAGGCCCATGACAAGCTATGTTTATATTTTAATTTAAAGCTAAAGTAAAATCCAGCAAATAAAATAGATATTTTTTATATATTTGAATCATCATTAGAGTTCAGAATATTTTTTTTACTTTGCACTTGAATTATCTGTATTTGAAACCAAAGTTAATGCAATTGGGTTTCTAGAAAAGCACCTTAAAGCGCTTTCAAAACACTTTTATCTAGCACTTTTATTATTATTTTTTCTCATTGACTTCTAATGGAATATGGAGTGAACCCAGAGCTAAAGTGCCTCTAGGAAACCAGAGAGATAATGTTCTCAAACTGCCCATGCACAGTGAGGAGTGGACGCTCGGATCAGCAACTGATGTGATTTGGACTAAAATGTGTTCTTGCATGTGGGAAGAGTTGGCTGGATGGAAGTCGATTTCATTAAAAAAAAAAAATAGTCGAAGGCTTATCACCAGTCCTGCTGTGCTAGATGCTGTGCCACTTGAAGGGCCAAAACAAAGTCACACAAAAATCCACGTGAGTCCATCGACTCATTCCACTTCCTCTTTAAAGACAATGTCAGCATTTTCTCTCGTAACAAGGGGGGTTGTTTTTGTTTTGTTTTGTTTGTTTTTCTAATGGGATCCATGTTCAGCTTCTTGTATTCTTCTATTTTGATGTCAGACAGTACAGTTACATTAGCTGATTCTGCATTTTTTTTAATATGCTAAAAAAAAATTCATATTGACCTTATTATCATATTGTTATTATTGTTATTACTGTATGGGGAATTTAACCCAATAAGAAGTTCGTGTTTCTGCACTGATATCTTATTAAAGCATACTGATCTTACCCTCTCATCTGTCCCTTTGTATTTTTCTTGTACATAACATTTCATGACATTGTGATTTGTGTTTTTTTTGGCCAAAAATGACATTTCATTGCATGCTTTTTTATCACGAAAGGAATATATATCAATATAATACCAATATCGTGATGTATATTATAGATATTGTCTGGGATTTTGGATATTGTGATATCATGATTTGGCATAAGTGTCATCTTTTCCTGGTTTTAAAAGCTGCATTACAGTAAAGGGAGGCAATTTTCTGAACTTATTAGACTGTTCTAGCTGATGTAGATGCCTTTCGGTTATCTTAAAAACATTACTAATGATTATTTATCAAATATCATGTGTGTAAAATACTTAAAGGAAGCGCTATTCAGTCAAGATAACATGATAATTTGATTTCGCTCATATGACCCAGGCCTGGAATGGAATCAGAGTTTGGATTTGCATACTATGTAGCACCAGAATGAAAGATTGCAGAGAGAGAGAGAGAGACAGGGAGAGAGAGAGACAGGGAGAGAGAGAGAGAGAGAGAGAGAGAGAGAGAGATTACTGCTGAGATCCTGCTGTCTCATTTTCTTTACACAAAGCTTAGCTGCACTTTTCACATTCCACATCATTCATCCATATTAACATGCTGCTCTGTCAAGAGAGAGGGAGGAAGAGTGTGTTTCTGCTGTGTGTGTGTGTGTGTGTGTGTGTGTGTGTGTGTGTGTGTGTGCAGGGATCTTCAGCCAGAGGAGAGAGGAGTGATGAGCTCCACAGAGTTCAGCAGCTTCAGACTTGTTAATTGAACAACATTCCATAACAATGTGTTCTGTTGTTTTCTCTCCATTCTCGATTTTCTCTCGTCCAACCAACGCCAATAACCACAGACCACAGAGCAGCAGCCATAAAAGGAGGAAAAGGCAGCCGGGTCACACAGCTGTGCCCAGTTCATTATCCATGAGTGTGAGTTTCGAATCACTGTCAAAACTCCAAGCCAAGGCACCAAAAAACATCGTTTTGATGCAGGCATAAACAAGAATCTGCACCAACACTGAGAACACCTGAGACGGTCTTTGTTGCTGTTTCAGCAAAATGGGAAGCCAAGAAAATGTTTTAAGGCTTGCAAGGTGTCAGGACGGGTGAGTGAAACAAAACACAAGTGAGTCTTGACTGATGGGTTACGGTGGCAAATGTAGATAACTGAATTTTTGATAGAGCGATGCTGCATGTCGGAAGAAATGCATGCAAAGTTGGGGATTTTGGGCATTTGTGCTTTTGTGTTTTCATTGCAAATAACCAAGGCTGCCAGGTGATACATTATCTGGGTCTGCTATGAGCGTGGAGAGGGGAAACCCACATAAGCTGCATTATGTTTTGACCTTTATAACACTTCAAGTATCACAGTAAAACAAAATATCAACCTCTCCTAAGTAACGGCAACGCCCTTCAAAAGTGAAATGCAACTTTAGTGCAAGTACTTCCCCCTCGCTCCAAAACTGATTGCCAGTGATTAAGAAACTGGCCCGCTTCCCTGTCGCATGGAAAACACATTTCAAGGCTTTAACTCCACCTTTGTTATTGTGCCTGATGTTTTTGTTTGGGATTTTGACGCACATCCTTACCAGCTTTGGACAGACAGACAGATAGGCTCAAACAGGCCCAGGCTGGCACAGACAGACTGACTGACAGTGGCTTACTGTCTCTTATCTTACAGCACACCCAGATGTTTCATGTTCTGGATTTTTGAAGACCTCATATAACCAGTTACATCAATTACAGATAAAGTTGTGCACAAAGTACACAAATAATTATCTGAAATCTCCATTATACAACCACTCAGTCAGGATATTATAGGTTTTTCCATTGTTCACCCACAGAAAAACAGGGAAGGATAATGGATACTAAACAGCAGGGTTCCTTCACTGTCTGGAAAAGTATGAAAACATATGGATTTTGATCATCACTAGGTCTGGATAGATACAGAAAAAGACAAGAGAATAGAAAAATATTTGTGTTTCTAGACTACGGCTTGTATTTTGTTCTCTAAAAGGTGTAATTCAGCAATGACAGTCAAAAATGAATCATACAAACTGCATAATTTGATTTTGTTGACATTTGGACAGCTAAATAGGTTTTCCTTTGCATGGGTGTGGCAGAGTCATTCAAACACCTTTCCATATTCCAAATTAAAGGTAGGACTTGCGGGACTGTCCCGTCCGAGGCTGTATCGCAGGAAAATACAAGTTTTCTCAGAGACAGCTTACCCGGTGGTAGGGAGTATAGAAGAGGATAGTAGAAGGATCGTAAAACAGAAGAAACAGTCAGTTGCGAACTGTTGTGAAATCATCGCGCACCTCTAACATGAGCTGTTATTAGTCATGTGAAAGGGACAAAGCACAATGATCTGGTGAAAGCACAGCCAGCACCCGGTGTCTCATTGTTTTTTGATCAACGCACCAACATGACGCCGATATGAGATGTAGCTGCTGGCACATGCAACAGCCCGAACATTTACGTGCATAATAAACATGTAGCTGACAGCAGCCTGAGATGTTAAACACAGTAGGAATCCACCAATTAATCGTCCTGGCCGATTATCAGGGCCAAAATTAAGAATTGCTCAATAATCTGTGTCACAACTTTGATTTACATGATAGTCCGCCCTTTGTTTCCTTTAATTTTCTTCATGACAGACGGGTTAAATTTTTCATTTTACTTAATTTCATCCGATGCTTAAATCTAGAAGTTTAAGAACTATAAACAAAAGTTCTTGTTTGTTTGGTTTTAGTTTTAGTTTTCTTTTTAATTTTCTTGTAATGAAACATTTGCTCATTCAAGGCTGTACTGTAACACTGTAAAGTTTGACTATCGGTATTATTGATCACTAATAATCAGTATCTGCACTGAAAAATCAATATCGGTCGATTCGTAAAACATAGTCTGAAAAAAAAAAACTG
>OMLB01063620.1:41607-53805 GCA_900302555.1 Myripristis jacobus | reverse complement strand
GAAACGCATGCCATGTATCATATCATATCACATTGTATTGTATGGCATCATATCATTTTGTAATGTATTGCGGCATATTACTGTATTGTACATATCATATCACGCTGTATGTATTTTATTGTATCTTATTGTATATATCACATCCTGTTGTGTGTATTGCATTGTTCTGTATCATATATTTATACTAAAATAATACCCTGACATCTAGCTCTGTTCCAGGACATTAGTTTTTGTGTTTTCGCCCGCAGAGCTTGAATGGAGTAGAAGGGACATCACACTGCTTGTCAGGCCAGCGCAGAATAAAATTGAGATTACAGTTCATTGCTGTGGTGAGAAGTCAGAGGGGCTGTAAAGTGCAGCACTTGCCTGAGAGCTGTGTTGTGCTGTGTAAGCTAAAAGCAGAATTTACCGGAAGAATTGTAAAAATTTGAATTTCTGTTTGCTGTTGTGTTACACCAGCACTTCGGAAACAGTCTTTCTGCTACCTGGGTTCTTGCTGCAAGACCTTTCACCCGAGAGAGGCAGTGATTTGCTGGATCATGGCGGTGGTGCACATAAACATCAGCGCCGCTTCGACCCTCCTGGTATGTTGATTTGAATGGGAAAGTCTGTTCTACTCCATTCAAGTTCTGTGGGCCAGCCTGTGGTTAGCCTCGCCCCACACACACCCTGTGGGGGACGATGTCAAAAGCCACTGACCAAATTCTCATTGTCTCTACTTTAGTGACTGGCTTTAATAGTTAGTTAATTTACTCACCGATTTACTCACCAAAGTCACAGAAGACCACAAGTTTTGTTTAAAAAACACATTTAATGCGGCCTTAGCACTTTCAGAGTTGACATGGCGAATTTGTAAACTTGCCAGATTTGTTCCTCTTAGTCACAGAGCCATCACATTTTTTTTCTTTTTTTGTGTTGTCAGAGCACCATGGACTAGGCTTTGCTCTATTTTTAAAGAAAAAGATACCAAAGTATTGCCAATTATTTCCACCCCAGAGATTGTTCTTGCCATCATCAGATCTAGCTGTAGAGACTTAAGTGTAAAGATGAAGACAGTTGGCAGATTATATTGTGTGGGGCATATCACGATGCATGAGTTGCATCACACTCAGACATGCTCCTCCTCTTGTGCCTCCTCACCAGAAGAAGATGCGCAGGATGTTGGCTACGAGCAGCACCAGGCAGACCCGGGTGGAAAAGCCCTCGGTGTTGCTGCTCTTCTGGATCTCCTGGTACTGGGGGACGTACGGCAGAGCCCCCCCAAACACCATGAGGCAGGAGGCCAGCCATGACAGCAGCGTCCAGGAGCCCTCCACGTCCTCCTGGATGTCCACCTCTGCGTCCATCACAGAGACACCGAAGGCACCGAAGGCTCAGGGATAGCGACGTGTTTGACCTGGACACAGCAAGGACACGGAGACGGGTCTCAGGGGACTGACAGGCATCATGAGGCGAACAAACTTCACCACCAAATGAACACCCAGCAGGCACCAAGCGGCAGTAAACTGTGTCTTTGACAGATAAATCGATGAGGGTCATCCACCACACTGGCTGATAAGTTATTGAGGCAATATTACTTGGAAAAATCACACTTTTACACCACTTTGATTGCCTGTTCTTAAACTTTGTCCCTGCTGGCCACCATACATTCTCTCTGACCATGAGCAAATCAATTCAGTGCAACCCAGTGACTCCGAACTCTACACTAAACACAGTATCATGCAATTTCTGCAAAGTGACTTTTTTCATTAGAATAAAAACTGCATGTTTGTAATAAAAAAAATATATATCAATTATTTTAGGTGATAACAATTATTCTTTACAGATCGGCTGTAATTTGTTGAGTTGCCCGCGGGAGATGAAGCGAAAATTGAATTTCAGCTACTGCACACACGCACTCTCATCACACATACGCACATGCATATGCATAACACATCCCCACGCTGAGTTATTACAGGCAGGGATGGATGTCACACCCAGGGACAAAGGGACACCGAGGACGTTGAGCAGGAGAAGCAGTTGGAGAAGTAATCGCGCGCCATCACGGGGACTCTCGCCCGCTTCTCCGTTCATTAACTAAAGACAGACAGGCAGACACAGGGCTCGCACACGCGGGAGGAGAGGAAAGGCGCTGAGATGTGTGTTTTATAAAAATGGATGCCACAGAGAGGGCCAGGGATGACTGGTGGGGAATTGCGGTCAAAGAGACAAGTGGATCCTGCGGAGGGGAGGGATGAGGAGTGTCGGAGGACGTTTAACAGCCGAGATAGGGTGAAGTCAGAGATGACAGGGATGTAATGGAGGGGGGAGACCACTGAGCAGACGTGGTGGAGAACATGAGGGGGTTGGAGCGTTGAGTATTTAAGTCAACAGCCACAGTGGGACTCGTGCAGCGAGGGGATAAGAAGAAGAAATACAAGGCAGTCTCAGTCTCTCTCCACTGCTTTTAACCTTTTAACCCCTTCTGCTGATCTCTCTCTCCACTTTTAAGTGCAAAATAATGAATTGCATTAATTATTTGTTGTCTTGGGGTGTTCTTATTCTGTAGCTTATTTTATTTATTTGTATATTTTAACTGCATGTGTCCTTTATCTAAGTCTTCTTGTACATTTGGCCGATAGATAGAGGACCAAAAGAGAAGTATTTTTGTGAACTCTGCTGTTTTTTATCAATCCTCACAAGAAATTATTTGAAATGAACGCACTTTTAAAAAAGGGGTTTCAGCTCACATTCATTCAGATAAAACAAATCAATGAGTAAATCAGTTTTGACTGCTGTTACAGTGCTGGGTTCACAGCTTTGAGCAGTCACATAGTTCCTCATTTCCTCCACCAATAGGACTGCAGCGCACGTATCGCAGTGCCTCATTCCCTAAAATTGTGGTCTCTTAATTTATGTGGGAGCTGACATTCTTCAGGGGATATTAACATTAAAATCCCTAAGCAGAGAGATTAGGAATTCCCTCGCTCTCCTGGCCAGCCAACAAATAATGAGGTTCCTGACATTTCAGAAATGTTTTCTGAAACTGATAAACAATTCAGCCCTTCCTGTCCCGAGAAATGACTGCAGGCATTGTTTCCTGCTGGAGCCGCCGTGTTGTGCCTGTGTAAACAAAACCACGGCCAACTAAACACCACGAAGCACGAGCGCAGTCAGAGGTACAGGAAGTTGCAGAATTCAGGAATTGTTGTAATAACCTGTGGCTGTGCAATAAATTAGTGATGAACCAACAGTTATGTAGAATTATTTGCCAGCAGCACCTTGGCGTAAACTCGACTACACTAAGCGGAGTGCTGGTGTGTATCTGCACCACCCCTCCTTTCCCATAAGTGTGTGTCAGCTGACAAGCCACTGAACAGTTGAGACGAGACGAGCCGGTCGAAAGAGGCCGAGGACACCGAGAAAACCTAAGACGTCAGCAGACTTTCTGTGCAGGGGGAAACGTCTTGACCACAGCCAGGATACGATTGCTGATTACATTTCAGCACTGCAGCACACGCAGGGCTGCATAATCATGATGCTGCACGCCGAGCTCTCATTGAAAGTCAGCTGAGAAGACAAACAGGCCCCTAATTACCCTTTTGACATCTGTTATTTCACATAACTCAGCTGTAAAGGACATGGAGATGACAATATTCCCACGAGGACCTCACGGCTGGGGGGAGGAAGTGTCAGGCAGATGGATCAGGTGGAGGGAAAGCCGGCTCTGACATTCAGATTACATCTCTCCGAGCAACACTGTGTCATATGGAGCACTTGTAAGACTTATTAACAATTCAAAGCGAGAGCTGTGCTTCTAAATTAAAGTACCTACAGTGGCCCTGGAGACATAATCCATCATTTATTACCAACAAGGCTTTCTTTTACAAGTTTCCCCAAAGTTAAACATTACTCAGTGACTTTACCAGTCCAGGACTTGCCTTGTTTTTTTCCCCCCTCTCTGCCTGGCAGTGAGCAAACCATCATATCAGGGAGCCTTGCACTGGGCCACTTCCACTTACAGAACAAGCTCTTCTGTTATGTAAGCAAAGCATAACTTGCAGGGGTTGGGCCAACAACATGCCTGAACTTACACACATCACTCTGGGCTGCTTGAACCACAGTAACAGCGCCAGTTTACACTATTACAAATACATCACCAGGAAATAAAATTGGTTTAATAATGCAATTTTGTATTAATGTCGACTATAGCATCGTGGAAAACTGGGTTCTCCTGGGAAAGTCCTCTAAAATGTCAAGCAAACATTTTTATTTTTTTGGAAATGACCAACCTAAAGCTTAAATCGTAAATTGTTCTTAGAATAAACTTAGAAATAGCTCGCGCGTTCACGATGCACAGCACGCGCACTGTATTGAATTCAGTACTGTACCGTCAGCTGCCGGGGATCATCTGTCTGTGTGCCGGTGATGGGTTCAGCTCAGTGAGACAGGATATCGCACAACAGATTCAACACCACACATGAGGTTATAAGCCGCTGACGCACTCACGGTGAATTACCTTCGTTTAGAGTCGCCTTCCTTCACATTCACCTCACTGGATTATCAACTGTAAAGTCAGAATATGTCAAAGTTTCCTTGGCAGCTCCAACTTTCAAATCCCAACTCGCTCGCAGGGGAGGGCGTACACACACACACACACACACACGCGGGCGCGCACACACACACGCACCGAGAGAGACGCACGCACACAAAGATGCTACTCAACTATTATTTTTAAGTTAATCAAACTCGCATATAAAGCTTAAAGCTAAAGCACAGGCGTGTGTATTTAACGTAAATGTGAATGAATCCCATGTGAACTTTTAGGGGGAAAAGAGGCGACAAAGTGCGTTAAAAAATAAAAAATAAATAAATAAATAAAAAAAAACTCGAAAAACTACAAGTCCCATACTCCTTCGCGCCGCGATGCCAGCCGCCCCAATCTCGCGAGGCTTCCTGTGTTTGAGGGTGAACAGCTGACAGTGCGGTGGGTGGTGCGACGCTGCTATCTGTTTCGGATACTCGCTAGCCAGATAATACAGTAATCAGGACCCAGCACATTGTAATTTCACACCACGTTAGGCATCGATAATCATTAATATCACAATATGGCTGAGACGGACCCCAAGTCGGTGCAGGACCTGACCAACGTGGTGAGTCGTGATGACAGGCGCTAGCTGCCACAGCCTGCTAGCTAGTTTGGGTTAGCCATGGCTGTGCTTGGCGGTGGCTAGCCGGCTAACTGGCGAGCTAAGGTTAGCCGTGAAACAGTTGAGTTGTGTGAATTTGTTGGTGTTGTAACATGCTTAACATCACGGTTAGCGGCCATTACGCTGCTCTCAACAAGCCTTGTTGAATAACATAAGCAGCCGGCGTGTGGGAAGTCAAACCTCTCATTCAGCGTAAATGACAATATAACTAAAAACAGAGCTAATGCTAACACAGTGTATTCCTACAGCAGTGCTCTCAACAACTACAATCTCACACCAAAGTCGTTTAATTGTGTTGTTTATATTACATAATAACCCCAAAGTTGGGTTATTCAATTGAATTCCCCAATATGTTCCTGTTGTAACTTACATTTAAGATGGCTCCCACAGTTTTCATCAGTGTTGTCATGGAGATGAGCACTGATAAGAGGCAAACTCTGTCATGTCACTGATACAGAGATGGAGCCCCATCAGCTGCATGAGTCCCTGAGTAGGTTTGTGTAGGTAGGCTTTTAGGGTGAGTCAGGTGTTTATACTGCAGGTTGTAAGGGGCAAGGAAACTCACTATCCAAAACCTCCATCCACATCCACTTGATCTCACTGGGTTAACCTGTGGTGAAGTAAGCCGTTTCTAAGTTTACTGGGAAATCCTTAAGGTCTGCAGTCGTCAAAATGACAGAGGCAGGGGCCAGGTTTTGCAGATACTTCACTGGACAGAAAAAAAAACAACAACAAAAAAAAAAACCCACCAGTGCACTGCAGCGGTGATTCAGAGGGCCTTTTTCTGTGCTGCTCTTAGTGAGATGAAGTCAGCCTCCAGGGTTGATTAACATCCACATTGTTGTCAAGGAAACTGGATATGCCTATTATATCCTTTTCTTGCTGTTGTACATGCTGTGGATTAAGAGAGTGTACATGGTGTACAATGTCCAGGTTATTCATTCCAGTGTCATTGTGGATCACTTAAAACTTTGCCTCTCTTAAGCTCTCTGACCTCTGTGAAGTTGTTAAGACGTTCTGTGGCCACCGCCATCGGAAATCGATCACTCTGATTATGTAGTTTAATCATCATTCATGTTGCGTAATCAACGACCTAACCGCTTCTTTGTGTTGTTCCACAGGTCCAGACGCTGCTGCAGCAGATGCAGGACAAGTTCCAGACCATGTCAGACCAGATTATCGGAAGAAATATCCAAACACACATTTCAGATGCCTCCTATCACATTGTTCATTTATTAAATGCATTGATGCTCAGGTTTTGTATGTCATAGTGCTGTTACAGATTGATGCCACTGAGTGTATTTTCTCTTCCACCTTCTCCCCTCTGTCACCTTTTTGAGCCTGTCGTAATTCGTTGCATTCAGTTGTGACTTGATGCCAGCTCTTCTTGTAGCTATGTGCCTTAACTGCTTCTCCACTCGATGAAATGAGCACGCGCATCGATGACTTGGAGAAGAACATTGCCGATCTGATGACCCAGGCCGGCGTAGAAGAGATCGAGGCGCCGCCTGAGAAGGCCAAGGAGGGCCAAGGCTCATAATGAAGGTCAAATGTAAGTGGCAAGCTTCGTTTTGATTTTGAACCATTGTAACACATCAGCCATTTCACCCATTAGTGGTTAATATTGTACTAGATCTCTTAATAAAACATAGGGCAGCATTTTATTCATTGTTGGAGATCCAGAGAGCTCGGGAGGCACTGACTGCAAAAGATATTAAATGTTTTCTGTACCAAGTCTCCTCTGCCCAACGTAATTTGCCTCTGAAATGTTCTGGCATTTCATAGTAATTATCACCTCCAGTTTCTCTACACAACCCCTCTTACGACATGCACATCATTTTATTTATGTGTTTGCTTTGTTCCACAGGTTCCCAAGCAAGAAGGCGTGAAGTCGGTTTATCTTCAGGAGCAGCAGACTTTTCCATTCTAAACATGAATTATGTTGACTTGGTGTGTTATTGTGTGAAATGCTTTTTTATATATTGAATATTGTGATAAACGGTTACAGTTATGTAGTGACTTGAAAAGTAGGATGTTATTTGTAAGGTAGAATAGTGTGATATGCCCTTTGGAATTTATATTCCTCACACAGGGATGGAAAGCGTGGATTTTATGCGCCAACCTGGTGTGGATATTTGGCTGCCATCACCATATCATTAAATCATTACAGCCCAGAAAAATTCTGGCTGGCGGGGACAGATTTGCTCGAGCCTGGGCTGAGATGTACGAGCCACGGGCTAGCAGGCAACTAGAATTTCCATCCCTGTCAACGAGGAGGATGGGTAGAGTTAACATTTGAACCTATAGTATTTAAAAACAGCACTCTTTGTGCCAAGGTGTGGGATGCATTCCAAATCTTACTAATTTTGTTCTATTAAAGTAATTTAATACAGTGCTTGTCTCATGAATTGAAGTGATAACACAGTACATCATGAAGTTAGCTGTGTGAGAAACTAGGCAAAAGTGAGCATGAACATGCATTTTACTGAAAAAATAGCCCCCTCTATATCATTTGTCATTTGATGTAAATTAACTTCTATAATTTTTAAGTAATGTAGCCTTTAAGCAGCTTGTAAAACCTGTACTTTAATGCATACCAGGAGCCTTTATTCAAGGTTACAGAAACTGAAGTTTTATAAAGTAAAAAAAAAAACAACAACCTTGTAAATAAAGTGCCAAAAACATGAAAAAGAAATGAACAGACAACAAAACATAACATGCATCATAAAGTCAGTGCTTAACCATTTGGCTCATTCTCAAGTTTCAAAGCCCTGAGTTTATAGAGGTCGCTGCACCAACTTCACCAAGTACAAGAGCAGTAGCCTGTGAACTTAACATGAACAAAATGTCAAGTACTGTATGTCTTATTAAGTATACGATTTGGTTTTTGCATCAGCTTTTGAGAGCATTCAGAGTTAGAACTCAAAATCTGCTTCTGTCATGTCGATGGCCCAGGCAAACTTGTCTCTCTGGCTCTTGTTGTAGATTTTTTCCAGAGGCACCTCCATGTTTTTGCACCTGCAGGAGCACAAGAAAGGCCAGTTAGTTGTACACTGAGGGAGAAAAGCTTAACCAAGCTTTTATTCTCAGAGTAGTAAGATCTTGTGCTCTTTAAAAACAAGCACCAACACCTGTCCATTAAGCTTAAATGACTGCTTTCTGATGGAAGATCAACACTTCAAATAATTTTTTAAAGACATCGTTAGTAATGAAGTGATCTGCCGTATTTCAAGATATTCACACCCAATTCTCACGACAAGTGAAATGATCTCTACCAGGTGATTGGGCTTACATCAGTTGTGAACAGTGATCAATAGTAGATATGTTTAATTATACTGGTGAATGTAAAAACAGTAGTCCTCTTAGAACAATGCATCTGCGCTCTGGTGCAGGCGCTGTAGGCAGTGAGTGTGTATGTATATATTCTCACCACACTGTGATGTTCACATACTAGTATTTAATGCAGCAGTGTGTATGTGTGTGTGTGTGTGTGAGCTCACCAGGCCACACTGATGCGTGGGTCCAGGTAGTTGAGCTTGGAGGTGCCCAGGGCGATCTGCTTGTTCTCCTCTCTGTCAGTCGCCTGCACCTCCAGCTTCAGCAGCTGCTCCTCACTGCGCTGCACTGCATTCTTCTTGCGCTCCACCAGCCTGGGAGAAAACAGCTCATCTTATTCCACTGGGATATATACACGACTGATTTAGAAACAAAGTTAAAATAGCTAATGCAGTAGTGTGGCTGTTTGTTACAGTACAGAACAGTACATACAGTAGATGTTGCTTTCCTTTCACTGCATGCATCATCTATCACACAAGGGTAGTAACTCAAGAGGGCTTGGGGCAAAAATGAAAAGATGTACATTCTACACACACAAAAAACAAAACAGTTGCTCCCAAAATTTAATCTAAATCTGAATAATAATCAGGATCCTGATGAAGATTCTTATGGGATTCAAACAATCAGATTTAAATTACATTTTGCCAGTTTTTAAATTCAGCATGTCGCCTACATCTTTTCATTGTTTTTTCGGCATCTGTCCAGAACCTGAGTGTCTGTACTGGATGTGTGTGCTCTATCCTGTTGCTTAGGGGCAAAAATGCCCATGGAATTAGAGATGAGACTGCATAAAATATCCCTGACAATTAGGAGACCCATTTTTCAGATCTGATCCACTAAACTGTCAAACATCCATCTGTGAATGCAACTACTCTCCCCCTAAGGCCAGGGTAGACAATTCATGAAAGCTTATGACTGGGGGATTCTTTATAAGTGATTCTGAACAAGAAAATTGGAGCACATTTGAACAACGGAGTATGTCTGGATCAGTATAGAAAACGTTGGCATCTAGCATCTAGTTAAAGAAAATGCTGATCTTAGTCAAACCACTATGTTAGTTAATAATAAACCGAACAATAGGAAAGAAATATTTCACTGTTTCCCCTTGAAAAAACCCTAGAAGCCCCTAAAAACAGAGGGGGTGGAGGCTTGATACTCGACTGAGGAGACGGCTCACCCACTGGGTGCACTCAGTGTGTTCATAAGCCCCTCAGGGTTTCTGTGTCCAAGCAGCAGTACTCAACCAGCCGCTCCTCGTGCATACTGTAGTGGTTATTTCTGAGTGGCTGCTGTGGTTATTTTTGTAGCTATATGGTACTTATATCTGTAGGTTGTTGTTATTAGTGGTATCTGTGTGTGCAGCTGGCTGTTTGCTCTTCACTGGAGTGCTCCTTACGCCTGCAGCTTGGGGTCAGAGCTGCCTTTGGCCTTGGCCTCCTTCTTGGCCTGTTTCAGCTCAGACTTGGCCAGAGCCAGCTGCTCCTTCCTAGCATCGATCTGAGCAGAGCACATACAGAAACGCAGTTGAAGGCTATGAAAATTTAGTCTTTCTGATGAATTCTGTTCTTGTTATTTTCCAATAAACAATTAAACAGAAGCTCTCTTACTTTGGCCTGCAGGGTAGCCATGGACTGCTCAAAGGTCTTTGGCGGCGCCCGCTGGTGGTTGCAGAGAATTGCAACCGCTCTGTTGGCTCTGTTGTAGGAGAGCAGCTTCTCTGCCTGGTTTTCAGACTCTGCAAGGGTGACAGGGGAGTGTTTAGTATTTCTACAGCAAAATCCCACTGAGACCAAACATCTCTTTTATGATAGTCTGCCACACAGATAGAGCTAAAAAAAGAAAAAAGAAAAAAGAAACATCAAGCCATGATAATATTTGTGTGTGTGCGTGTGTGTGTAGATAGATAGATAAACAGATATATGCATATAGATATAGAGATAGACAGACAGATAGATAGGTTGATATAGGCAAACACACACGCGAGTCTGTACATGCAATTACAGACTGTTGGTATTAACCCATGCTGGCAAGAGATTGTCTCTCAGAGGCAATTCAGAGATGAGAGTGACACCTCTGTCCACAAGAGAGAAATTGTGGCAAAGGCAGCCAATAGGATGCTGACAAGAGCAAGGCAGAGAGCCTCAGTAGTGGATAGAGTTATAGTTTAGTGCTGTCATTATCTTTAAAAGCTGACTGAGATCAGGGCAGCCTGAATAAAACCAGCCAAAAATAAAAAGTCAAAATATGAAAGGAAAATATGACAACTTTATCTTGATGCACCATGACACAACCAGGTAATAGGACGATGATAAAAGCCAGAAAGATGAAAGGCTACAGCATTAAAGCTGCTACTAAATGTCAAATGGCAGAGGAATGCCAAAGCTAAACAAGGCCAACAGGATATACACCCATTATGGAACAGATGTAGTTTGTGTATTTTTGGGAATGAGCATAATTTTGTGTTTGTGTGACTGTAATGGTTCTGTCTGTGTGACCCACTGTTTGAGAGCTTTCCGAGCTGCTGCTGCAGGGTGATGGATGCGTTGTATGTCCTGAAGACCTTCGCTGTCAGGCCCAGCATCAGGGAACTCAGATGCTTGTTCAGCATGTTTGTCTGCATTGTGGAGGAGAGACGGGGAACAAGGAAGACAGAAAGACAAAACGGTAGAAATAAATAAAAAGCACACATACACACACCTCAGTACGACAGATGCATTATAGAACAGAATGACTTCTTGTCTGCACAGAGCCATTGTAATGCCAGATAATCAAAACATGTGCACCGGCACTAGGTGGCACTGTAGCATCATGTCACTGTGGTATTTAAACCCCAAGCCACCTGTAATATACCATAACAAACAAAACACCTAAAATCCAATCTCTGTCTTCATTATCATCATCATCCATTAAAGCTTGGAGATTAAAAAAGATCACAGTATTATTTCCCCTCTGACAGCTCTACAGGTATTAGTACAAGTTAGAGACGTCACAGGCAGTAGTTAAATAGCCATTAGCTCCGATGCAATGCCTGCAGCTTCTAAAGAACAGATACATGATGAAGCATAAAGAGACAGGGCAGTGAGAAAGCAAAACAAACCTGCCAGCTCAGTGCCAACATACTGAAACGATGAGCAAATACAAGGAGTTAGGACACAGACACAGAGACAGACTCGCACACACACATATATGCATACACAAGCATATATAAATGCAGATGAATGCACCCATGGATGGAAAAAGCAATCTGGATGATTTTGCCGGTAGCCTTATGGCTCTGGCAAATCAAGTAATACTGCCGATGATTATGATGAAGATTACAATAATGATGTGGTTGGTTTAATCAGAGCGAGGTCAGGACACGCCTGCCCAGGGCCGCAGTGTGTGCCCTGTCACTGCAGGAGCCCATTAGAAGTAAGGTGAGGGAGGGTGGTGTGTTCGCATACATGTACATGTGTGTTTGAGTGCACACAAATGCTCACACTCACACGCACTGTGTGCCGTGTCTGCCTTGCTAATGAGCTAGCCTGCTCTGCCCCTGCAACGTTAATGAAGGTGTCTGTGAGTCTGAGGGGCAAATGTGATAACTCCTAACCTCTCTCTCTCTCTCTCTGCATGGTGTGTGCTGTGTGTGTGTGTGTGTGTGTGTGTGTGTGTGTGTGTGTGTGTGTGCACG